>JADBJO010005749.1:47541-90041 GCA_016801955.1 Conus betulinus | reverse complement strand
ACCTTGCGATGACGAGATAAAAGGGGAAAAAATTCAAATCTCACATAACATGGGATGTAGTACAGATACTACAATGGAGAACCTTGCGACATACAGTTTCCATAAAAGTTAAAAATTCATATCTCCAGAACATGGGATGTAGTACATATACTACAATGGAGAACCTCGCGACATACAAGGAATATGGTCTGGCACGTTGCCAGTGTCAGGCGAACTTGAAGCGTCTTCAAGTAACACAGCTTCGCCAACCAATTCAGAATCATGTACGACCGGTTTCCCGGCGGTCGCCATTTTGTTCGAAATTCGACCAGCAAAGAAAAGTATGAAATAAAGTTACCTGAACAAGAGAAAAAATAGATAAGTAAAACAACTGGGACTGGTTTAGGAGCGCCGATGATGTTGGAAACGTACAGACGCAATGGATTTTGAGGATGCGAAGTTTCAACGTGCTATGGCCGCCATTAACAAACGTGATATGGCCTGCTATACGCATGCGCGTCTCGTAGATTCTGTAGTTCCCATGGAATCTATCGGAAGTGGAGTAATAATTTGATAAGATATCAGGGCAGTACAGTATATTTTCTAGAATGGGAAAGAAAAGGAGATGCAGTTTGTCAGAGATATTGTGCACACTGCTGACAACAGATTCCTTCATCTTGAAGAAGTGGATACAGTTTTAGGAGATCGTAGTGCAAATAATATTTTTTTAATACAGCGCACTGCCAAACGCTCTCCCATCCTCTAGGCCGGAGTGGATTTATGACAACGATATTCCTCTTGACAATGTTTACTCCACTGACTGCAAAAGGCTGTCTGTTTAACACAAAAACCAAGAGATGAGGAAAGGAATCCGACTGACGTAACTGGAAATGGCAAGGACTTTGGGCGTAGACAACTCGACTTGAAATAGACGAACACATATGGCTGACACCGAGAACATCTACAAAAGAGGTTAGGATGCATGAACTACAATGGAAAATAAACCACAACATTTACGCTACTAATATTCTTTCGCAAAAAAAATGACAGTATTAGAAACAAAAAACAAATAAATGTGATAACTGTACAGATGAAATCGACTGTATAGAACATTTGGTTTTCCACTTTCCTCCAGTCAACAAATTCAGGGAAAATGTACAAACTCATCGCGAATCGGTAAATCTTTAAGATTGTCATTAACTGGCATACTCTTGGAGTCCACAGAGACGACATAGATGAACAGGCTACAAAATTGATTACACACATTATATCTGTGGTGAAAATGACCCATTAGCATAGCACGTGACACTGAAAAAAATGATAGCATTACAAATGATTTTCGATGAACACATTGACTGGGAAAGCATTACATCATTTTAAAAATTGCGTAATTAAAAACAATTCTCACAGAAAAAAAAATGAATCAAAAGAACCATTAGGTAGCCATCAGTATATGCTCAGTTACTGGTTTAATATTTATCCTTTTGTTTTGAATACTGGTTATGTTTTTTTTACATGCGGAAATTTACACATGCCACTGTCTATATATTTGCTCATAAAAAAAAAAAAAAAAAAAAAAAAAAAAAAAACCCACTGTATTTTGAAATGTCCAGGTATACCATTTGTGTGATAACTCCAAAATCACAAGAAGCGCAGAGTCAGAGGTGGACAGTAGCTGATTAACTGTAGAATCACCAGGAGTGAATCCAGATTGTAGGGGAGTGATGATGACATTTGATGTCAGAGAGCAATAGGTATGCCGATGTATACAGTTCTCTAGAACCTTTCCAACGCAGCTTAGTAAAGAGATTGGTCGATAAGTACTGCAAAGTTATTTTGGCCCTTTTCTATATATAGGGGTCACACGCGCAATCTTCCATAGTGATGGGAAGCTACTCTCACGAAGACATGTGTTAAACAGTGGGCAGTGAGAGGAAGGCATGGAACATGAGGTTTTGTTAACGAAATGTTGTGGCCACAATCTGGACCAGGTGCCTTAGTGTTGTCTATTTCTGTTAAGGTGCCAGCCACTTCACTTGGTGAAAGTACAATCTCATCTAGTTGAGAATCAAGAACTGTAACCATCGGCAGCCTGTCGTTATCGTTTTCTAATGTTGACTGTTGTACAAAATAAGAACTGAAAATGTTTTGCTTTGTCTTGTTTCAGTAATACACTATACCCTGTGACTAGGTGGAACTCCCTGAGCTTCTAGTTGAAGAAATATTTAACCAGTTTCCACCAGTCTTTACTTCCAAAACTTTATGAGTCTGAAACTTTTTTTTTTTTCAAAGCTGGTTAAAATACACTGTTTGTCTATCTCTTTTTAAGATATAACGCAGTTTGGAAACTGACGAAATCTTTCCCAGTGTTCAGGAAGACTGCTTTGTTTGGCAGTTCTGTGAAATGTCTTGCGCGTGTCGATCAAAAGTCGAATCTCATCAATCATCCAAGGCACGTCCTGCGGGCGGATGGTTACAGTTTTAACAGGCATACATTGCTCAGCTATGGCCAATAGGGTTTCAGAATAAAGACTAGCACGCTCATCTACCGTTTGTTTAGTTAATATGGTATCCCAGTCTACTTCATTCAACAATGCACAGAATTTTTCTGTATCTAGTGTACGATGATCGAATATTGTTCTTTTTAAAAACTGTTTACTTGTATAGTGTTTTCAGGATAGCACATGGAATACTATGGTCGCTATACGCTGCAGGTAAGACGTCCATCGACTTAATAAGTTGAGGAGTCTGTGTAATAATTGAAATCTGAATAATGTGTGCTTGTACTGTCCGTTATACGCGTTGGCTCACTTACCGTTTGGTACAAACTGTACTGATTCATGATGTCTAGAAGATGATGGGATGGGTTCTTCAAGAAATCTGTGTTGAAGTCGCCCAAGTGATAAACTGTAACATTGTGTTATTTACTTTCTTATGTTTCACTTAGCAGCTGCCAATAACTAACAGGGGAGTTAGGCGGATGATAAAATGATCCAGTTAATAGACTCGTTTGAGTTATTTTAGTTTCCACCCAGACCGATTCTAGATCATTGACTTGGAGATCTGGGCGTGGTTTACAGTACAGACAATTTTTAACGCAGATGGCCACTCCACCATGTGGATCGTTAGGTCTATCACGTCTGACGGGACGTTGGAAATTAGGGAGTTCTATGGTACTGCTTAATCCGTTTCATGAAGCCAGGTTTCTGACAGTGTTATGATGTCAAACTCATTGCATTCGGCGGACAGTAAATCAAAGTTTGTTTTTCAAGCTGTTAATATTAACATGTATAACGCACATTCTTTTTTGCTGTTTTCTGGCCCTGGATTTAGTTCAATATCACCAGAAAATAATATAAAGAAGTAAAATAAAGGCAGTGTACTGGAAGATGTCGTCACAAACTAAGTGCGTTTCTTCGCGAACGTGGTGGGGACGTTTGGTAGATTTTGATTCCCGCAAGACTGTTCCTGCACTAAGATGTCTTCAAACATTTTGAAACAACAACAGAGCTAGATGAATGTCTTGTAGACAGCGTGCTGTCAGCAGTATAAAAAAAATTTCTGCACTTGGATTTGTTACTTGCGAAATGATGTGGAGCAGAAGAAAAATTTCCGATGGACAATAAAGTTGATTGAACTGAATTGAATTGAACTGAATTGAAAGGAAAGTTTCCGGACTAGAGTCAGAGCAGTTGTATGAAATTGACCTATCCTGGCTCTGTGTGCACTGATTCCAACAGTCATCTATGTGACAGTACTGAGGAGAACGTCAAACAAAAAGCAAGCCTGGATTGTGGGTTGGTACGGGTTCTCTCTCATTGCAAACAGATGAAGAAAACAAGGTAAGTCATGGTGTTAGCAGTTTGAATGTAAATTCTCTCTCACCAGCGTTGATAGTTTCGAAGTATAGATGCAAGGGGAAAAAACAAAGGAAACCAGAAAGTTTTACAATAGTAGTAAAGAGACAACTCTGCACTGGCATGACCAAAAAGGGAAGCAGTACAGAAAAGCAAGTAGCAGTAACAAGAAATGTACACATACGCATGTAAACGTTTTCGCATAATACAAAGCAAAGCTTGTAAACAAGTCAAAGACAATAGCACAAGCGCTGAAGAACAGTACCCATCCAACGTTCTCAGTGTACTGTACAGCATGTAAGTTAACCACAAGCTGGCGCAGCAGCAGCAGTTCAGTGAAAATGTTCAAGATTTTGTTTTCTTTCTGCCCCTCCCCTCCCCCCCCCCCCCCCCCCCCCCCTCCATCTCATCGGTGTTAAAAATGACATAACTCACAGACACAGACCTGTGGTATTCTTGTAGGGCCTAATCTGAGGTTGTACATACAATCAACACATTCCCACAAGCACAGTTCGAACAAAGCAGAGTGGAGAATATGGGTAGCTCAGGGCCTTTTGTGTGTTTTGTATGTAGAACTGAAAGTGTACATTCATTAACATGAAACGACTTTTTTTCGCACAAGGATGCTGTCAGTCATTGAAAATGTCACGTCTGTAGGCAGGGAGTGTCCAGGATAAGTTTCAGTTTAATTTTCTGTTCAAGACTGCACTGCAGACTCCAGACACTGTGAACAACTGGATTATTACATTTTCCTATAATTGTTCTGTAGCGGCCATGTTCAGACGGCTGGTCTTCACACCAGTCACAGACAGCGGACAGAGTCACGGTCTGCCTGGCTGATTCATTCTACACTGGTGACTTGGGCTGTGTGAAGGGGCCTTGTGTGGTGGGCTGGGCTTTTAAAAGTGGTTATATCAGTACTGGTAGGGGTTTGTGGCTGCCAGTCAACTTGGTCTTCTGACAGTGGTTATATCAGTACTATTGGGCGTTTGTGGCCGCCAGTCAACTTGGTCTTCTGACAGTGGTTATAGGTACTATTGGGGGGGGCCAGGGTCTTCTGACAGTGGTTATAGCACCAGTTTGTGGCAACTTGGTCTTCTGACAGTGGTTATATCAGTACTGGTGGGCGTTTGTGGCCGGGGGGGGGGTCTTATGACAGTGGTTTATATCAGTACTGGTGGGAGTTGTGGCCACCAGTCAACTTGGTCTTCTGACAGTGGTTATATCAGTATTGGTGGGCGTTTGTGGGCCACCAGTCAACTTGGTCTTCTAACAGTGGGTCAGTACTGGTGGGAAGGGGGGGGGGGGGGGGGCGCCAATCAACTTGGTCTTCTGACAGTGGTTATATCAGTACTGGTGGAGGGTTGTGGCCACCAGTCAACAGTGGTTGTGGCGTTAGTCAACTTGGTCTTCTTACAGTGGTTATATCAGTACTGGTGTGTGTGTGTGTGGGGGGGGGGGGGGGGGGTGCCACCAGTCAGCTTGGTCTTCTGACAGTGGTTATATCAGTCCTGGGGGGGGGGGGGGGGGGGGGGGGGGGGGTTGTGGCGTTAGTCAACTTTGGTCTTCTGACGGTGGTTATATCAGTACTGGGGGGGGGGGGGTTATGGCCACCAGTCAACTTGGTCTTCTCAATGCTGATGTCCCTGCCATGTCCTGCTGACGATTCATCCAGTCAGTACACAAGGTAGACAAGTTCTCGTTCGCACCAGCTGCCGTGGCGAAGTGGTTAGCATCGCAGATTCGTGGCTGGGAAGTCATGGGATCGATTCCCATCAGAGATGTGAGGAATTTTTCTGCCTCGACCAGCTCCTACCCAGAGTTGAATTTGCTACCGGCCCAATAGGGAAGCCTGGGACCACACAGTCGAGTTTCATCCACTTAATGGATGCGTCTCTTGGTGTGTTGCTCAAATTTCCTGATCAACACTGCAGGTGTGTGCGTTTCTCAGGCCTGGTTGACACCAGGATATACTATGAAAGTGAGTGTAGAGTACAGTCCTGTCATGCTGTCTTAGACCAGAATGGAAATCCGTAGCATCATCTTCATTGTCCTCATTCTCATCGATCAGCACTGAAAAAAAAAACAGTCTCAGATTCTGTGTCCCTTCATGCCCTGCTCTCATGGTCACCACAGTTTCGATGTCCTCTCCACGTCTGTGGCCTTTGTGGATCATTGGCATTGGCCAGTCCATGGGGGCTGTCATGTCATTGGACAGACATAGTGGCACCCACCGGAGCGACAGCTCACTAACGCCGGCTACGCGATTTAAGCAACTATTGTCGTCACTAATGGGCTTAGTAGGTGGCGTCCTGCGTATGTTGGATCAGAACAGGCGCCACTGAACACCACCGAAGTGACTAGGCAGCAGTGCAGTGTCTCCTTCAGTGGCTTGCCTCCGAATAACCTGACATTGACTGCTCCCTGTGGATTGCCAGTGCCCCTGAAAAGTCAAATTTGTGTCCCCTGATAAAGTCAATCCTGTGTACCTGCCTGTGTCCCTGATGAAGTCAAACGTGTGTCCCTGATAAAGTCAAACCTATGTCCTTGCTAAAGCCAAACTTGTGTCCCTGATAAAGTCAAACTTGTGTCCCTGACAAAGTCAAACTTTGTGTCCCTGACCAAGACAAACTTCTGTCTCTGATAAAGACAGACGTGTGTCCCCTACAAAGTCATACTTTTGTTTCTGATAAAATCAGCCTTTTGTTGTGTCTGTTGTGTGATTTGTGGTTGTTATTATTAGGTCTAGGTGTGGGTACTGTGTGATGTGTGGTTTGTTATTATTAGGTCGATGTGGGTACTGTGGGGAAAATTGCAAGCTGTACATGCAAACAATGCGAAGTTCAAGTTTGCAGTAAATAATTGTTTTACCAGATTCTGAAAATGAAAGGAAGCGGAACGGTAGATTCCTTTTTTTTAAGATATTTTGGACACATGTCCATTTTCACTGATCTACTTTGGGAAATAGAGTTTGCTGAATATAACCGCAATCACTTAAGGAGAGTACATACTTGTAACGTTTTTAAGATGGATAAATCGGCTTCAAATATACTTTTCACACTGCTGTTTGTGTGAACAAGAAACCTGAAACCTTTTTTTTTATTTTTTACTGTTCAGCAATTTTGTTTTTCACAAGTTAGCTTCGTTTAAAAGGGAATCTTGAAATGAGCAGGGAATTATAACAGTAAACAGGGAACAAGCAGGGTAAACTTTCTCACATGATGATTTTTTTCCTGTCTCATCTTCAGTGGCATTGCATGCACGCCGCTCATTCTGATTCCTCATCCACAGCCACAGCTCAGCCCGACCCGCCACAGCCCCAGCACCGGCAATCCACAGGGAGCGGTCAATGTCAAGTCGTCATAGGGCAGCTCGCTATTGCTGCAGACTCACTTTGGCGGTGCTCAGTGATGCCTCATCCTGACGCCCAGTGCATAGAACGTTAACTGGAAAATGATCAATTTGTGAACATTCAGAGGCAGTTGTAGACCTGCTGGAGGGTCATTCCTGATGAGGGAGGATTTCTGTTTGCTTTGTCCGTCTATTTATTTCTATTATTTCTCTGCTGTCTCTGGCACTCCAAGGTTCTTTTGAATAATTAATGTGAATGACAACCGAACTGAAACAGTTGACATGATGCCTACACCAATGTGCAGCACCAAACACTGATGTGTTGACTGTGGCTGTCCCTGAAAACAGTCAGACTCTCCTGATGTTTCTCACAGGTCTGGGTTGATCCATTCCCTGGAGCTGCTACAAGAGTACAGCAAAGGGACTTCAGCCAGGGAGAAAACGAAAGCACCGCCTGATGTCACTGATAAATCTGGTTTCTGTTTTTTTTTGTGGTGTATGTGATTTGTTGTGGTGGTGCCACTTCCCCACATTCATCCCCCTTCTCCCTCGAAAGGTTGTGTGTGTGTGTGTGTGTGTGTGTGTGTGTGTGTGTGTGTGTGTGTGTGTGTGTGTGTGTGTGTGTGTATCCGCGCGCTGTTTTTGTTCGTTTTTTTGTTTTGTTCTGTTTCGTTTGTTTCCACGGTGACTTTATTTTCTGTGTCACGACTGCGTGGAAGTCATCTTACAAACTAGAGGTTCTTCTGTACCTTCTTCACTATATTTTCCATCAAAATTACTTAGATGACAATTTTTCTCTACTTTTCCATCACAATTAACTAGATGACAGTTTCTCTCAGCAACTCATTTCTTTCTAAAACAATTACTTCATATTTTGGTAGGCGTCATAAAATAAAGAATTTCAAGACGAACCAAGGTGAAAATAGCTCTTTTCCCCAAACCTTGAGGAACTGGAAAGCACCCCAACAAAATGCTACCTCACTGGGGACAGCAGAATTTCAGTCCAGAGACAAAGATGGGGGAAGGGCGTGTGTGTTTGTGTTTGGGGGGGGGGTGAGGGGGGGGGGGGGGGGGGGAGGAGGACTGGGATGAGAGATGAGGGGTTAAAAAAGGGGAGAAGGAAAGTGCGACTGGTCTAGCTAAAGCTGGTCATGATTTATTCACGTCCATTGACAATCAAAAATTGATTATTCTCAGCAGACACAGGTGGACGATGAGGTATTCTGAGCCTTGATGAGTGTGTCTGTGTGTGTGTATGTATGTGTGTGGGGGGGGGGGGGGGGGGGGGTTCAGAGATATTTCTGTCAACTGAAACACCCCTGAGACAACTGCAAGCACTAAGGAAACTTTTTTGTTATCAGTTCCTTTCTTGTCTGTGTCCTCCCCCTCCCTCCCCCCTTTTGTTCATTCACACCTGCAACAGTGTTGAGTGAAAACGTGGTCGAAATGTGAACAGATCAAGAAGATTTAACTTGATCAGTCTATTTAAGAGTTATTAGTGCCTGAGAGAGGTTGCAAAAAATTCAAAGTATTTGTAATTTGCCCTAAAGCCAGTAGTTCTGTCCCTCATTGTGACGTTCTTCAGTAAGAAAGGGGTGATAGAGACACAGGACATTTTTGTCTTTCTGTGTAGTGCGCTTCAGTAAGTGTTGATAGTTGTCTAAGGAAGTGTTGAGCTTGGTCTGCATGTGACATATGCTGCGAATGCGAGCCATTAGCAGTGAGAAAGGGGTGATAGAGACACAGGGTGTTTGTGTCCTTCATTGTAGAGTGCTTCAGTAAGAAAGGGGTGATAGAGACACAGGTGTTTGTGTCCTTCATTGTAGAGTGCTTCAGTAAGAAAGGGGTTAGAGACACAGGGTGTTTGTGTCCTTCATTGTAGTGAGCTTCAGTAAGAAAGGGGTTAGAGACACAGGTGTGTGTGTCCTTCATTGTAGAGTGATTCAGTAAGAAAGGGGTAAGACAGACACAGGGTGTTTGAGTGCTTCATTGTAGAGTGCTTCAGTAAGAAAGGGGTGATAAAGACACAGGGTGTTTGTGTCCTTCATTGTAGAGTGTTTCAGTAAGAAAGGGGTGATAGAGACACAGGGTGTTTGTGTCCTTCATTGTAGAGTGCTTCAGTAAGAAGGGGTAAGACAGACACAGGGTGTTTGTGTCCATCCTTGTTGTGTGCTTCAGTAAGTGATGAGAGACACAGGGACACACATGCGCTCTTATCCAACAAAAAGACCAACTCAAACACAACTGCATTCTGTGAAAGTTTCCAAATTTACTTTGTCTTACTTCTGTGACTTTATGTGGGTGTGTGGGTCAAACATGAGACCAACTCCAAGGTCAAACTCACCATAATTCAAGTTTATTACCATTTCATTCCTGTAGTACTCACATATTTATGGTTTACCCTCAAATCAGGTTTACTTCATGTTATTTCTACAACATTTGGATGACCTCACCTCATGTTCATTCCATGTTGTTTCTCTGATATTTACACATATACAGCTGATTTCATGTTATTTCTGTGATATTTACATATGTACCATTTACAGCAGCTCAGGTTCACATCACTCCATTCTGTGACGTTACAGGTCAGTGGAATGCAGAGATCATGTCGGGGCTGATAATTTTCCAGAAACAAGGCATTCTCGCTTCTCGCTTCTGCGCCTCAAAGTCATACTTGGAAAAAAAAATACAATCAAAATCCAGACATTATCTCGGCAACAAGATAATCAGCCAAACACTACAAAGACATAAAAAATAGGTAGACAGCACACAAATCAGCGATTATCCCAGAGCTTGATTAAAATATGTTGAAAAATACAACATTTTATCAAACATTAAAGAAATAATCATAAATAAGAAAAGCAGCAGCAGCAACAACACAACAACATTAACAACAACAAAAACAGCAACAGAATCAATAATGAAAAACAAATGGGAACCACTGAGCATGAAATGCAATATTCAGTGAAACACACACACACACACACACACACACACACACACACACACACACACACACACACACACATTTATGATCATGTATGTGTGTTCTTTCTTTCTGTCTCTCTGTGTTGATTTCTGAAGCGGGCAAGGCACAACATCTGTGAAGGACATCATCAAACAGAGTCCCCTGTATAAAGAGACACATGAGAGAAAACAAAAAACAAAAAGTTAATTGACAGAACGGCAAGAACGCCCTACAGTGAAACACGAAAGCAGGCCACTTGGTTCGATTAAAACGCAGACAAACGCACAAAGGGGCTGAGACACATGAAGCGCAAAGCCAAGTGTATGTCCCCGACGATGGAAAGACTATTCCAAATAAATGACCCAAGTGTGAGCCGATGCTTGAAAACGACTGTCGGCAATGGCCCGACACATGGAACAACCCAAGAGCAGAACTTTCTGGTACATCAGAAAGGAACGCCAAGCTTGGTCGGAAACGGAATCCTCGAAAACAGACGACTTCATACAAACCCTCTGTGGGGAGGGAGGAACAAGGTCAAAATACAACGTAGGGAGAAGGAAGGTCAAAATACAAGCGGGAATAGTGTCCGCAGCACTGACCAGTCATTAGCTTAGTCAGTCCTATAGTGAGAGAAAAGGAATTTAAAACTGAAACATCATAATCATCATCATCAAACAACACTCCACATCTCCATCACCCGAGTCACGTTCCTCCACACTCTCACCACACATACCTGTGTTCTGACGCTCAGAGGACGTCCAAGCCCCCAACCAGGATCAACCCAGGCTCGCCCTTTAGCTGCAAGGACCCCTGTGGAACCTGCTCCTCTCGGGAAACTGTCTGACCGTGAACAACGTTGTGGCATGCATGACGCAACGTCCCCGCCAAGGTTATACTCCCCAGCCGCCCCTGTTCCACTAGGAGGAACTGAGGGGTCAAAGCGTGGAGAAAAGGGGGTGGGGGTGGGAGGGGAACGCGGACCTGTCTACACTGACTCAGGATCACTGTGGAACGGTGTGGGAAGGTAGACGAGGTGACTGTCCGGCCATAACTAGTGGATTTTCAACGAAGTTCACAGGAAAAACAACGTGGTGAATTGTATGCCGCCTCACCTGTGCTTGCACAAGTTGCAGGGAGATCAAAGGGAACATCCAGGACAGGAGACTCAGGTCTGGTGCATATCGACAGGAGGCACCACTCGTGGCGAGAAGAACAGACTGAGAGGCCGTTGAGGTACCAGACGGTTTAGGAGCCAAGCTGAAAGAAGCCACGGCAAATGACGAAGACAGCGACAGTTGCAGCGAAGAAGAAATTGTAAATTTCCGGGAATTTTTGGTCGACATTTACCTCCTGAGAAGCCAAAGAAAATGAAACTTTTACCTCCGTGGAAAAAGCAAGCTTAAAAGGGTGTTATAGGAATCAATATGGATGAAAATCGAAGTTTGAAAAAAAAAAAAAGGAACGCCAAAAGGGAATAAGGGATTTGTTTGGACAGGTAAAGAAGACCGAAAAGAAAAAAAAAAAACGAAAGAAATTTACGAGTAATGTACATTAAAAAACCAAACACACGCGCACGCACACAAACACACATATGCGAATCGTCGCACGGTAAAAAAAAATCGTGTCGACAAATACGTTTGCATAATATATGTAAGGGGGAAAAAACTATATGTATATATTTTACAGAATCTAATGCCACACTTATTCAATGCACTGTAAACAGAGATTGTATTTATATGAAAAATACAACGTCTTTGTGATAAACCGATAAAAACATTAGAACCCAATGCAGTGTAAATTCAAGCATCATAAACAGAAATTGTGTCATGAATCAAGGGAAAAGTGCTTTAGAATTAGAACAGTGACTGGTGCGTGGTGCCGCGCGGCGTGCGTGCGTGCGTGCGTGCGCGAGTGCGTGCGCGAGTGCGTGCGTGCGTGCGTGCGTGCGTGTGTGTGTGTGTGTGTGTGTGTGTGTGTGTGTGTGTGTGTGTGTGTGTGTGTGTGTGTGTGTGTGCATTGGCATGAATAAATGAAGCATATGCATGTTTAGTAATGAAAGCCATAAACTCTCCCTACCTTGGTCAAGCATTGTATTTAAGCTATAAACAAATGAGAACGGTGAGAGTTCATCATCGTGAACCGTTAGGTCCTGGAAGAAGTGGATCAGGCCTGGACTGGATGGACGACATGAAGGACTGGACTGGATGGACAACATGAAGGACTGGACTGGATGGACAACATGAAGGACTGGAGGGACAACATGAAGGACTGGACTGGAGGGACAACATGAAGGACTGGAGGGACAACATGAAGGACTGGAGGGACAACATGAGGACTGGATGGACAACATGAAGGACTGGACTGGATGGGCAACATGACGGACTGGACTGGATGGGCAACACATGAAGGACTGACTTGATGGACAACATGAAGGACTGACGGGATGGACAACATGAAGGACTGAATTGATGGACAACATGAAGGACTGAATTGATGGACAACATGAAGGACTGACTGGATGGACAACATGAAGGACTGACTGGATGGACAACATGAAGGACTGAATTGATGGACAACATGAAGGACTGAATTGATGGACAACATGAAGGATTGAATTGATGGACAACATGAGGGACTGTATTGATGGACAACATGAAAGACTGAATTATTGGACAATTCAAGGGACTATTTTGGATGGAGAACATGAAAGACTGGATGACAACATGAAGGACTGGATGGGCAACATGAAGGAGTGGATGGACAACATGAAGGACTGGATGGACAACACGAAGGACTGGATGGACAACATGAAGGACTGGGTGGACAACATGAAGAAGGACTGGACTGGTTACCACGCCTCTGCCCTGTTGCTCATGACTGAGGCCAGGTCCCTGACTGTCCACGTGTTGGTCACGTCACACCTCCAGTCTACTGTCATGGTACAACGTATGATACAACACACACACACACACACACACACCACTTGTTTTCAGATGTTGGGTGTATATCTCACTTGTAATTGTGGGTTCGAGATTTATTCTATTTTTGAAGAGCATGTAGCCTATTTAGGTATGGATCTAAGTTCTCTCTGCAAACTGTACCCTCTCTCTCTAAAAATAACATAGCAGCTCATTTCTTTTTAATAAGGAATCTGCCGACAACAGCAAATCCAGATGTACGTCTGACTTTCTAATTAACAAAGTCTACATTGTCTTCTGTTCTCTATTCGTTCAAAATGAACTGATGTGATTGTCGTAGTCTTCATTTTCTTCAGGATCTTCTTAATCTGAGTACAGGTATTGTATCTCTGACCCAAGCAGATTATAAATCTGGAAAAAAAAATCTGTTTTCACAGAAGTGCAATGCTTTAAACATGTTGTAGATCTAAGATGTGTCATATTTTATTTTCTCCTTCTCAATTTCTATTTACCAAAGGTGTAGTCTGGTACCACCAGTGTTTACAACGTCATATACCAACATTTCTTGGAGCATGAAACATGTATGAAGTCATGTTGTCAAACATTTTGGTAACGAACGTTATCCAAAATGGCGGCATGTGAACCCCAATTACTCTGTAATTAAGCTGATTTTTAATCCTAATCATTCCAGTTTTCTCTCTCTCTGCTCTTTTCAATCAATTCTCCAATGCTAATGGGGGAAATTACTGTGGATTTAACTACTAAAGTTTCACTGTCGCCATCTTTGTTGCTTGTTAAAAGCAACTGGTCGTTCGCCTTCATCGTTTGCTGTTAGCGTTCTTCAACAACAGTTGCTGAAAAAACATTTTGGTATTGGAACAGACCCTGTGGCCCAGCAGACGACTCCTGTCAATGAAAGCTGGCAATGACGTCACATGAATTGACGTCACGTGGCAAATTGCAGCCAGTGCAGAGAGGAGGGAACCAGGTTGTGTTGTTCTCCACAGACCTTCATCAGATCTACGTCAGTGACCGGACCAGTCTGTAACGTCTATCCACTGCAAGATTGGATAGGGGAGTGGATAAACACAGATAAACAGACTCGTGGATACACAGACAGATGGATAAACTGACAGACAACAGACAGACAGACAGGAATGTTTACACAAAACAGATAAACAGAGCAGAAACATACAGATAAACAGACATGTAAACAGACGAATAAAAGGACGACGACAGACGGACAGACAGATGGACAGACAGACAGATGGACACACACACACACACACACACACACACACACACACACACACACACACACTGAGTGAGGTCAGGTCAGAAGTTTACACCAAGTCATACACACCAACAACACTGTCACTAGCATTACTGTCAAACCATGTCACCACCAGACGTCCAGTCCTGGTCAGACACAGCCCCCAAGGACGGTCATACCCCGGGTCACTGAGGTCAGAGGTCAGCAGTCGTCTCCACTGCCCCCCCCTGTTCCTCACCAACACACAACAACCACCACAACTCGCTATGTAGATCACACCTGCTCTGTCTGCACACAGCTGTGCAGGAAACCTGAGGTCAGTGTGGTCATAGGTGTGGGTGACGTGGCCAGAACTGACCTCCACCCTGTGCACCAGGTGTGTCCCTGTCAGACACCAGGACGTGGTTGTCCCCGTCATCACAGATGTACCCTGGTCCCTTCAGTCCTGTCAGCCTGGTGCTGTCAGTCACTGACCTCACACCACGTCACCCTGTCTGGTCAGCAGCTGCACAGCAGCAGGACCGGCGCCACCTTTCCCCACAACTGACCAACAAACGTCCGTCACTCTGTCCTGCTACACCTCGATACTGCCTTACCGTTTTTATCCGCGACGTCACTGTCAGTGTGTCTGTCACTTTGATCAGATAGATCAGGGGGGAACCTGTTGTCAGGGCAACCAGGCCGTCAGACAACAGAGCCAGGCACCATGGTCTTTCACTAAGGGTCAGAGAGGCAGACACTGTGTGAGGGGGGGCCAGGCCCATCACCTTCACCTTGTTGTTGTTGATGTCCGCCATGACCAGGGTGTCGTTGGGCAGACACACAATGGCGGTGATCCAGGGTTTCCCCCTGTCGTCTGCTGTTGTTGGCGACGTCGTGAACAGACGTTGGGGAGTCGCCGTCATGACGTCAATGGTGGGGGTGAAGGTGTGGGTGGTGGTGGGGGTGGCTGGGGGCGGTTGAGCTGAAGTGGAGGTGTGGGTGGAGGAGGAGGTGGGATGATCCAACTGGTGTAGTGGAGGTTAGATCTGGACTGTCTGGATCTGTGGACAATCATCATCATCATCATCAGTCATCATCATCAGTCATCATCATCATCATCATCATTATCACCATTATCACTGTGCATAATTTTCATTATCTTCATCATCATTGTCATCATCATCACCAGCATCAGCAGCAGCATCGTCGCCATCGTCATCATCATCATCATCATCACATCATCTAGGTTAGATCTGGACTGTCTTGATCTGTGGACAGTCATCATCACTATCACCATCATCATCATCATTATCACTACGTATCATCATCATCATCATTATCATCATCATCATCCAGGTTAGATCTGGACTGTCTTGATCTGTGGAAAAAAAAACATAATCATCATCATCAATATCATCTTCATAATCATCATTACCATCATCATCATCATCATCATCATCATTATTACCACTGTGCATCATCATCATCATCATCGTCGTCGTCATCGTCGTCTTCATCATTATCATCATCAACATCATCATTGTTGTCGTCGTCATTATCATCAACAATCAACGTCATCACTATGCATCATCATCATCATCATCATTATCATTTTCATCATTATATCGTCATCGTCATGATTACCCAAACATTTTGTAGTCTTGCCACTTAAAAAAAAATGAGGGTGGGGGTGGGGGGGGGGAGGGCAGGGTTTAGGGGGAGGGGGGGTATCATTTATCTATCCTTTCATTCACTTTTCTTTTATTCTTTTATTCCCTGGCACCTTGTTACTCTAGACATGTCACATCTGGGCACTGTGTCAGTCATGAATACTTTATCACTTGAGCATTTTATCAAAAAGATAAACATTTCTTTTTAAATAAGGAAAAAAGAAAAAAAAAAAAAAAAGAAAATGGCATTTTGTCAAACAGACTTTTATAATCCCTGGGGATTTGGTCAAATAGCACATTTTGTAATCCCTGGCCATTTAGCGTTTTGATCCAATTTCTCCACATTTTGTCAATGTTAGACATTTTGTCAATTTCAGACAGTCTGTTAGGCGTCACCATTTTGTGTCCCTAAACATGTTGTCATCTCTTGACATTTTGACAGCCCCACACATTCTGACACATCTAGTCATGTTTTTGTGCTGGGCATTTGTCGTCCTGGGACATTTATATCTCTAGTGGACATTTTGTTACTTCTTGAATTTCCCCCATTTTTTGACGCTATCAAAAACGATAACCTTTTTTTTTGCACCTGAACATCACCATATACATTATGTCCCCTATGGAGTTATTGATCACATACAACCTATCACCCTACACAACAGATCTATAGAGCTATTGACCATATACAACCTATCACCCGACACAACAGATCTCCTATACAGTTATTGACCAGATCTATACAGTTATTGACCATATACAACCTATCACCCGACACAACAGATCTCCTATACAGTTATTGACCAGATCTTTACAGTTATTGAGCATATACAACCTATCACCCTACACAACAGATCTCCTATACAGTTATTGACCAGATCTATACAGTTATTGACCATATACAACCTATCACCCTACACAACAGATCTCCTATACAGTTATTGACCAGATCTATACAGTTATTGACCATATACAACCTATCACCCTACACAACAGATCTCCTGTACAGTTATTGACCACATACAACCTATCACCTTACACAACAGATCTCCTATACAGTTATTGACCACATACAACCTATCATCCTACACAACAGATCTCCTATAGAGTTACTGACCATATACAACACTTATCATCCTACATCATTTATCACCTAGCACAGACCATCATTGATTTTTACAGTGTCTAACCTTACATAGCTGATCACTCACATCATGTGAAACTTTACACAGTCGATCATTTTAACAGTTTATTACCCTAAACCCTGAGCACTTGACACAGTTTACCCTCCTCTCCCTCCCATCCCCCTCCACCCCACCCCCCAAAGAAAGTTGAGAGCTGACACAGTTTATCGCTCTCAACGGTTTGAGACCTATGCAATCTATCAGCATATCAATTTATCGCCAGAAACACAATTTAACGCTTCTGTAGATTTATACAATCTATCGTCATATCAATTGATCACCAGAAACACAATTTAACACTTGCATGGTTTAACACCCAGCAGAATTCATTATTCAACAATTTTTATTGTCCTGAACAGCGTCACCTACATGGTGTATTATTCCGAACAGTGTCACCTACACGGTGTATTATTCCGAACAGTGTCACCTACACGGTGTATATTTCTGAACAGTGTCACCTACACGGTGTATTATTCTGAACAGTGTCACCTACACGGCATATTATTCCCAACAGTGTCACCTACACAGGTTATCATCCTGAGCAGTGTCACACCTACATGGTGTATTATTCGAACAGTGTCACCTACACAGGTTATCATCCTGAACAGTGTCACCTACACAGATTATCATCCTGAACAGTGTCACATACACGGTGTATTATTCCGAACAGTGTCACCTACACAGGTTATCATCCTGAACAGTGTCACCTACACAGATTATCATCCTGAACAGTGTCACATACACGATGTATTATTCCGAACAGTGTCACCTACACAGGTTATCATCCTGAACAGTGTCACCTACACAGATTATCATCCTGAACAGTGTCACATACACGATGTATTATTCCCGAACAGTGTCACCTACACAGGTTATCATCCTGAGCAGTGTCACCTACATGGTGTGCTATTCCGAACAGTCTCACCTACACAGTGTATCATTCTGAACAGTTTCATCCTACACACAGTGTATTCTCCTCAACAGTGTCACCTACACAGTGTATCACTCTGAACAGTGTCACCTACATGTGTATCATTCTGAACAGTGTCACCTACACGGTGTATTATCCTGAACAGTGTCACCTACACAGTGTATCATTCTGAACAGTGTCATGTACACAGTGTATCATTCTGAACAGTGTCACCTACACAGTGTATCATTCTGAACAGTGTCACCTACACAGTGTATCATTCTGAACAGTGTCACCTGCACAGGTTATCATTCTGAACAGTGTCACCTACACAGTGTATCATTCTGAACAGTGTCACCTACACAGTGTATCATTCTGAACAGTGTCACCTACACAGTGTATCATTCTGAACAGTGTCACCTACACGGTGTATCATTCTGAACAGTGTCACCTGCACAGTTATCATTCTGAACAGTGTCACCTACACACTGTATCATTCTGAACAATGTCACCTACACAGTGTATCATTCTGAACAGTGTCACCTACACAGTGTATCATTCTGAACAGTGTCACCTACACAGTGTATCACTCTGAACAGTGTCACCTACACAGTGTATCATTCTGAACAGTGTCACCTACACACAGTGTATCATCCTGAACAGTGTCACCTACACAGTGTATCTTCTGATCAGTGTCACCTACACAGTGTATCATTCTGAACAGTGTCACCTACACAGTGTATCATTCTGAACAGTGTCACCTACACAGTGTATCATTTCTGAATAGTGTTACCTGCACAGGTTATCATCCTGAAGAGTATCGCTTACATCGCTTTTCATCTTGAACAGTGTGCATCGTTCTCATCTTTTCTGTCATCATTATCACCTTCATCATTTTCTTCTTTTCTTCTTCTTCCACATCATCTCTCTCTCTGTTTTCTCTCATTTCCTTTTTTCTCAGACTTATGTCATTGTTAATTATCATGAACATTTTCAATAACAACCAAATAAACATATGAGGGTAAGGGAAAAACAGACAAATGGCATACTTATATTCTTATTATTCACACACACACACACACACACACACACACACACACACACACTCTTTCTCCCCCTCTCTCTCTCTCTCTCTTACTCTCCTATCCACCCATACGTTCGCAGTCCCATTCAACACTAACCAGCAAGGTGTAACAGCTGATCCAGTTGGGTGCTGATCGTCTCCAGTGCGTCCGGGTCGGGGCAGTGACGACCTTGCCTGACGCCACACAGGCGCCTCTCCAAGGCCTCTGTCTTCACTTCTGTGCTGACATCGGAACCCGTTTCTTGGATGACGTAAATGCCGGTGTCTGTACGTTGGATGACGTTAAAACGAGGCAAGAAGTGCTGATAGGCGTCGAGGATCTCTTCATCTGCCAGGATGCCGTTCAGCAGTTCTTGCCCTAAAGACAGGATGTCCAGCAGGATGGTTTTCACCTTCAGCTTTTCTCTGGAAGCTTCCTGCAACAAATCCATCTGCTTCCTCACCCACTCATTCCACTCGTTCACACCCCTAGACCTTTGATCTGACTGGGGGTCAGGGAGGTTACGGATACTGTCCAGGGATGATGTGGACATGGCGGAAGAGCATCCAGAGCTGGAGGTGGGTGTGGCACGTGCAGCTGCAGGTGAATTCTGCAGAGCCTGGGACAGCTGGTGAAGAACATGGTCTCTTGAAACCCGACTCTTGCAATGATTAGCTGAACAGACATCACAGTAATATTCCTGACAATCCAGACAAACATTGGCAGCCTGTTTGTTGGGGCAGTTCAGACAATGAACGTCTGTGGCTTTATTCAACTCTTGGATCACCAACCTTTCCAGGACAGGGTCTGTCCCCATTGCTCGGCCAGGTCGCTGACGGTCACTTTCGGGCCCCTTGGCAGGTCTATGTGTTGTCCACACTGCTGACAAGCAAGTTTGCAGGCCCCACTCTTGTAGCATGTCGTAGAGACATTTCCGGCAGATGACGTCTCTACACGGCAGAATGACGGGGCCCAGACAAAGGGACCCACACAAGGGACAGTCGGTGGGTGACGTCACACAGGGTGGCCAGGTTGAGCGGATGGCGGTCCTCCTGTTGCCATGGTTACGTTTTGGGGTCTGGACAAATGAGGAAGAGGTATATATTTATCACACACACCCGTCATGCTCTCTCATGAACTGGAGAGAGATATACACAGAGAGAGACAGAGACAGAGAGACAGAGACAAAGAGAGAGAGAGAGAGGCAGACATAGACAGACAGACAGACAGACAGACAGAGTGACAGATAGAGAGACAGACAAACAGACAGCAGAGAGCGAGAAATAGAAACAGACAACTGGACAGTTCAAGCCCCCCCCCCCCCCCCCCCCCCCCCCCCCCCCCTCGCACACACACTTATTTTTTTTGATAGGACAGTACGATGAGAGGCTTCAATGTCTGTGCAGTCTAAGGCAATGCCTCTACTGACAATCAAGACGTTAAGGGACATTTACTTAAAACCTCAGCTCATACAGTGCCCAGAAAAGATAAATTAAGATAAATTCCTTCCATCACAAAAATATTAGGACCAAGATAGTGAGAGAATTTGCCAGCTTATGCATCTATGTGGCACTGGCAGGACATATAATTAAAGCCAATCTGCTTTTTTTTTTTCAGAACAACGACAGGATGGAGAGAAAAACACAAATACAGGAAACTAAGTTTCAAATGTCGTGGTCTCCTAAATTCCAATTTCATCGCTATAGCTACACCTTGTAACTGGCGGACAATCAAGGCCTTCGATTATTTCATTTCATAAAAAGAACAAGTCCCATCGCCTTCCATCCACACCCCATCACCTCCCACTCACACCCTTTCAGCCTCTCCCACCTCACTCCCAGTTCAACTCCACCCCCTGTATGCAACACCACCAAACAGGTTGGGCATCTTTAGTCTGCCAGCTGGCCAGGCACAGAGCTCAACTGACACATGCCTTAATTAATCATCACATTAATGTGTCATGCTCTTTCATATGGTCTACGCCTTCCATCACAATCCTGGAGGCTGTCTGCTTAGCATATACTAGCAGAGCCTAAACTTCAGGTTGGCCAGAAATTGGCCATAGCGGCCTGTAGCCTACGTTGGGCGCCCCAGTTTTATCCCTGCTTCTGTCGGAGCACCGATCAAATCAGAAGAGACCTGTTGAAGACATCAACCTCACACACTGGCCCAACACATCACAGTAAGATCTTTTTCAGCACGGGCAGGCGTCCTGCACTGGTATGGATGAATCGGTCGTCTGTTGCACTGCCAAAAAAAAAAAGCGCGTCGTTGTAGAAAATGACGTTATATGAAGGTGACGTTTCTTCCGCAGTATAACTTCACTGAAAATGTGTACAGGACTTTGTAAAATTGCAGAGGTGTAGCCAAATAATAAAGACAGTAATTGTATTGATAATAGCAGTAATGATAGTAGCTATAGTAAGAAGTAGATGAAGAAAGAAAGTAATGATGATGATGATGATGATGATGATGATGATGATGATGATTTTATAATATATATCATTAGTGTTGCTGTTATTTATTTTCATCATTATTATCATTACTGTAATATTATTATTCTCATCATTATGATTACCATTTAAAATTTTTAGTATAGTAGTAGTATAGTAGTCATCATTGTTGTCATCAGTAGTAGTAGTAGTAGTAGTAGTAGTAGTTGTTGTTGTTGTTGTTGTTTGTTGCTGTTCTTCTTCTTCTTCTTCTTCTTTTTCTTTTTCTTATTATTATATTATATTATTAACAAAAACAAGAAGAACAAGAACACCAACAGGCGAGGTAAGGTGATGTTACTTATAGCCCAGCTGACGGCAAAGGGCCATATCAGGGCTGTCAATGCGTTGAAGTAAATTCACAAGTCATTTCTAAAAAGAAACAAAAAAAAAAGGATCACTACCAGCAGCAGCAGCAGCAGCAGCACCACCCTCACCCATAATAATAATGATGATGATGATGTAGATAACAATAGAAAAATAATAAAAATTCAATAATAACAAAAACAACAATAATAATAATAATAATATCATTATCATTATTATTATTGAAATTAGAATCATCATTATTACAAGAGGAAGAAAAAAAGAAGAACAAGAACTAATTAAAGAACAAGAAGAAGAAAAACACAAAGTGATGATGATAATGACGACGACTACGACAATGGTGATGATGAGTATGACGATGAAGACGACGACGACGACGACGACGATGATGATGATGGTGTGACGGTGTTGGTGGTGATGAAGAGGAAACAAAATTTAAGATAAGATAAAAGAGGAATGAAGAAGGTGAAGAATTCAGAGGACAGGAGAAGAAGAGGACAGAAGGTGAAAGATTCAAAGGACAGGGAGAAGAGGACAGAAGATGAAGAATTCAAAGGACAGGGAGAAGAGGACAGAAGGTGGAGGATTCAAAGGACAGGGAGAAGAGGACAGAAGGTGAAGGATTCAAAGGACAGGGAGAGAAGAGGTGAAGAAGATGAAGGATTCAAAGGACAGGGGACAGGGAGAGAGGACAGAAGGTGAAGAATTCAAAGGACGGGGAAGAACAGAGGACAGAAGGTGAAGGATTCAAAGGACAGGGAGAAGAGAGGACAGAAGATGAAGGATTCAAAGGACAGGGAGAAGAGGACAGAAGGTGAAGGATTCAGAGGACAGGGAGAAGAGGACAGAAGGTGAAGGGAGAGGATGAGGGCGGACCAAGGACGTCGTCGGGAGGAGGAGAATTTACCGGAAAAACAGGGGAGGAGTGTGATCATTGTAAAACAAAAATTGATACCGGAGTAGGTGGAACTCCAAACTGTAACCATTAAGCCCCAAAACAGGGAAAAATCAAAAACGATGAACCTCAAACCATTCTATGGTAACTATGGCCATTCAGCACACACACACACACACAAAAGAATATGCTAAAACCATTGTACATAAAGAATAACTCGTCAGCCAACAAACAGAAACAATGTAAAGGATTCGCGCTGAAAACCAGTCTATCTAAACTTATAACGTAAAAACACAACCTGAGACTAATCCAAAAGACTAGCCTAAACCCAGACTCTATACACCATGACTTATAAGCTCACAAATACAGACAACTGGGAAAAGTAGTCTAGAACCAGTATATATATATATATATATATATATATTATATATATATATATATATATATATATATATATATATATGAAAAAAAATCATCAAAGAGCCCAAAGACAGGGTCAAATCAGAAAGATTACCCTGACACCAATCTGTACAAACTGTAACATATCAGCCCAGAGTGAGAGAACTCAAGAAGATAACCCCAAAACTAGTCTGTATTCCCTATAAAGCATAAGAACGCACATAGAGACAAATAAAAAACAAACAAACAAACAAACAAAAACCATGAAACCAATCAATACAAACCATAACCTATCAGCCCAGAAATAAACAAAAACCCACGGATAAATTAAAAAGACCAGCCAATGAATGATTCAGTCTCTAAGAACATTTCAGACGCATATGGCGATACGAACGAAAGGTACAGCTACCACTGCTGACTAAATGCAGGAATGTACAGAACAAAATCACTCACGAAAATCTGTGATCTCAAGCTGCGGAAGACAGATAAAGAAGACGAAGCAGCGTGTGTGTCAGGCTATGATGTCGACCAGATCCCAACTGCTGTCCTGACTGACGTTGACGTTGACGCTGAGGGTGAGTTTTACTTCCTATCGGCCTGAGGCCTATAAGCACAAGGTTTCTCAGAGAGAGATATGCACAACTGTCTCACACACAGCGCCTGTCTCACACACTGACTGACGCTTGACTGCTTTTCAATAGCTGCCCACGGTGACTTCATGACCCCACCCACAAACTGCGAGTGTTCTTCGTGTCCTCAACTGCACCTCTCTCTCTCTCTCTCTCTCTCTCGTGTGTGCATATATATATATATATATATATATATATATATATATATATATATATATATATATGTTTTGTGTACGTGTATGATCTCTCGTGTGTGCATGTATATATATATATATATATATATATATGTTTGTGTACGTGTATGCACGTGTGTGTGTGTGTGTGTGTGTGTGTGTGTGTGTGTGTGTGTGTGTGTGTGTGTGCGGGAGTGTGCACGTTTGTGTGCATGTGTGTGTGTTTGCATGCGCGCGCATGTGTGTATGTGTGTGTGTGTGTGTGTGTGTGTGTGTGTGTGTGTGTGTGTGTGTGTGTGTGTGTGTGTGACTGGGGAATGTGTTTGTCTCTGTATGCCAGTGTATGCTCCAGCACACACACACACACACACACACACATGCAAAAGCACCACACAACTCATAGAGATGTGCTCCCACACAATTGGACACAAACACACATATACGCATGAACACACACTGACTGACTGACTGAAACAAATTTATTGTCAGACTAACTCAAGGTTGTAATGACAATGAACACACACACACACACACACACACACACACACACACACACACACACACACATATACACACACGCACACACACACACACACACACACACACACACACACACACACACACACACACACACACACACACATGTGCGAATATGGAAATGTAAACACACACAACATAAGAAAAATAAAACATGAAACACACACACACACACACACACACACACACACACACACACACACACACACACACATTGGGCGATTGTACCAATTAACTCAGCCTAGGTCTGCTGACCCTAAATTGCTGTTTTTTTCTGAACCGATTTGCTGTGAAGGCACTACCCACATAATCGTTGTGATCACTGGTACCGAATTCACATGAGTGCATGAATGTTGGCATCAAAGGACCTGTGAAAATACTCTCTCTCTCTCTCTCTCTCTCTCTCTCTCTCTCTCTCTCTCTCTCTCTCTCTCTCTCGCGGGACTCGGAAAAGAAGATCAACTGATCAGCCACGGTTTGTGAGCGTCTGTTTATCTTTTGCATGGAGGAACTTAAAGGTATGGTAATTGGAGTGATTTGGGTACTTTCTGAATTAGTCATCAAGATCAAGGCTAATTTGCTTCATGAAGTTTCACAAAGAATTATGAAGGGGATTTCTTGGAGTACAGCTGAAACTTCGGATCGTGTTGCCAGAAAGTGTACCACTTGCACGTGATTGGTTTACGATTGTTGAGTGTGTCCTTGGTGTAAGAACAGTGAAGTTGTTCAACTGGTTGACAGTGTCGCGTGTGGGATAGCACGGCGTGTTTACACACGGAAGGAAAACAGGCGCTTTAAAGGAATTCTCTTCTTCGTTTTGCGATGTTGGGAATAGGCACATGATCTGACTAAAAACTGCTGTCAAATTTTCATCGGTGCGAGAAACACTATTTCCCTTCTGCTATACTACTGGGAGCAAAATGACGACTTCTTCTTCGTTAAGAGATGGATGAGTCAATCTGGTTCAGATGATGGACTGGCGTTTTAGTCAGATGATGCAAATGATGAATTTACATTCCCATAACCTCCATGCCTAGCCACAATCTCCAACAATTCAACAGTGCAATAGGAAAAAAATAACACCAACATTAATTCACTGAAACATGCATCTGAGAGAAAGAGGTTGGAGATTAATACTGAAATAGGAGATATTGCAGTTGTGAACGAGAATTTTGAGCTGATTAGTCAAAGACTCAATAGATTGAAGGAACAAGTCCATCAGAATGAAGTAGATCTGGAGAGCCGCAATTTGAGATTCACAGGAATACCAGAAGGAGGTACGTACACATTTCCAACAACTGGTGTAATCATTGATGTTCTGAACCAGTATTTGCATGGAAGAAATTGGAGTCACAATGATATTGACCGGGCATTCAGAGTGGGGGATGGAATGACTCAGCAGACAGGCCCAGACCCAATAGTTGTGCAGATGCACACAGGTGGTCAGATAAACTGGACATTCTGCAAGATCAAGACTTGAGGGAGTCGCTACGTAGAGACAACATCAGGATTTATGCAGAAACTCACCACCACCACCAGACAAAGAGAAATGATAGACTTTCATACCAAACAAAGAAAGAGGGCATACTACTGAAAGGGCAAACTGCGGGTGGAAGAGTACCCTCAACGGCTGGGCCCAAAAGACTTCCCCGATCTTCGCTATCTATGGGCAAAGAGACCTTGATTTTCAACAAAGAAACGGCCAGGAATACCACGACGCATGGGCTTCAACTGAGAATCAGAGACACTACAATTACTTCAGCAGAGATACGAATAATGGAAGATGAAGTCATGTTTTAAAAAGAAGTGGAGAAAAACGTGTAGTTCCTGGACACATGAGTTACAGCCAAGCAGTCAGAAATGATCGAACATCATATAATGTTTCAAAGCACAAAGAAAGAACATTGAGAAAGTCTTCAAGCTTGAAAAGACTCCCAACGAATGAGTAATTTTCTTATGAAAGGCATAATAATCAGAGTTCTCCTTTTCATCAGCACGCTTCAAGAGCGGAACACCGAAAAATCGTCATAATGGGAAGGAAAAAAACAGTTTCATTCATGACAGTCAGTATCGTCTGATGATGCAAGAAGTGGCAAAACAGATACATAGTTCAGAAAGACTTTCTCGTCCTAAAACACGAGCAAATGCTAAGGAGCGGAAGTTACCCAGGGTGGTAAGACGAGCGGGATGTACCAAACGACGATCAGTTAGCCAAGGCACCCAGGCTAGCATCAGGGAGGCGTTTAAGAGGGTCAGGTCTGGTTGTGGGTCACAATGCAGTAATAAACGCATACAGAGACAGGCTCCCTCTCCTCAATGTCAGTTAGAAGACAAATGACAAGCAGGTCGGGCATCATGCTATCCAAGTGGGTACATGAAAGGGGTACGGGGTACAACAGGAACTTTTTCCAAACAGGACAGATGCCCGGAAAACAGCTATTTATGTAACAGGTCAAATGTGTTAGTCTGGTCAAAACATGTCTAGATCTGTCAGCTTTTTAAATTATAACGTGCGTGGATTGTATGAAAAGTTACATGATCAAGAATTTGTTAACTTTGCAACTACCCACGATTTCATTGCATTTACAGAAAAATTATTTCAGAAGATTTTGATTCATTCAAATGTTTTGTTTTTTTTTTCAGATAATGATTCTTTTATTTCCAAAGCTCAGAAACTGTCAAAGCAGGGGAGATATATTCTGGAGGAATTTTCGTTTCTGTCAAAAAGTGTTTTTCTAAATTCAATTCCCATATACAAGTTAAGAATGATGATATAGTTGTGCTAAAAATATCAAAAAAGAGCTATTTGGTTGTGATCATGATGTTATGCTCATTCCAACCTATATTCGACCATATGATTCCAGTTACTGAAGAAGCAATGTTGATGAATATGGTATAGAAGTACTTGATGAATGTATTATGTAACTGTATGAGAAATTCGAAGATTTTCTTATTCTGTTATGTGGGGATTTAAATGCTCGCAGCGAAGATAGAAACTTTGATTACATTGATGCCGGCCATTTTTTAACAGACGGTCAGCAGTGCTGCAACCGACATAAATACTTTTGCCAGAAAGTCTGATGATATGGAGATGAATCTCTTTGGGACTCAGCTAGTTGAATTGTGTAAAATTGCAGACTGTTTTATTGTAAACGGTACCTCAAAATGGAATTGTGACTCTGGTTGTGCTTGCGTGTCAGAAAAAGAGTCAAGCGTGATAGATTACTTTTTGATGTCATGTAATTTTCCCTCTCATCTCTCAGACATACGATTAATTGTAAAAGAGTTGATCGACTCAGATCACCTACCTGTACAACTAACATTGTACACAAAGGTCATGAATGAAGAAACTATGCAGAATGCTAACTGCCTTAAAGGCAATGGTAGGAAAGAAATAGTGTGGAATGTGGACAATGAAAAAGAATATAAAATTGTCTTAAAGACTACGATGGTATAACTTTGTTAAAGAAGCAATGGAACAGATTGATGAAGATGTTGATTCAGCAATGGATTTGTTTACGCAATATCTGCTTAGAGCTGGTAGTGTATGCAGAAAACAGTGTCTACTAAGAAGCAATCTCAGAGATCTGAATGGTTTGACGAGGAGTGCCAAAAGGCTAAACAGGAATGTAAAAGATGCTTACTTGAACTCTGAAAGTTCAAACGGATGGCGAAATGTAAATGCCATGACGGAAAATTGACGTTAAAGGCAAATTTAAGAAAATGTAACAAAAAATGTATATGCAAAGACATGAGATTGTCCTGTGCTGAAAGCAGAAAAAAGTACAAGAAACTACTGAAATGCAAAAAAACAAGGTTACCAATGGCAAACGGCTGAAAAACTAAGTGTTAACTTAAAAAAAAAATCAGCTTTATCCTGGAACCGTCTCAAATGTTTGGGACTGAGGAATGAAATGAGAATGCATGGTACTAGAACAACACAGAATTGGTTTTTGAACATTTCCAAAAAACATTTTCTTTAAATGAAGGTTGTGCAGTGAACCAAACTTATTACCCAACAGATGTAAAAGAGGGACAGGAGCATCCTCTGAATCGGGTCTTTGCGTACCACGAAGTAGAAAAAGCACTGAACAAAATTAAATGTGGAAAAGCAAGTGGCACAGATGGTATTATTGGAGAAATGCTAACTACAGCGGGTCAAACTATTGTTAACTTTCTCACTGTGTTATTTAACAAAATTTTTGATAATGGTGTGTATCCACATAAATGGTCGAAAGCCATTGCAGTGCCTATTTTCAAAAAGGGGGAATATAGATGACCCTGATAATTATAGAGGTATATCTTTGATTAATGTCACTTGTAAATGCTAAACTTCAATTCTGAACCAGAGATTGTATTCATAGCTAGAGGAAAATAATATGATTGTTGGAAATCAAGCTGGTTTTACAAATTATTATTCAACGGTTGATCAAACACTTTCAATTTATACATTATTGTCTAGAGATGTTTGTGTTGAAAAGGTCGAAAACTTTATGTTGTCTTTGTGGATTTCATAAAAGCATTTGATTCGGTTCACCATGACAAATTACTACAAACCTGTATAATGGAGGGATACAGGGGTAACTTTTATGTTGCCTGAAGTCCAAGTATGATTCTCTTATTTCATGTGCACGATACAATGGAGATTTTTTGGTGTTTTTTTTATTGCCCTGTTGGTGTAAGACAAGGATGTGGACTAAGTCCACACTGTTTTCACTCTTTATTAACCAATTGGCCAACGATATCAATGAAAACAGGGGTCCATGGAGTGCAACTGCGTCTTAGTTTTATTAAGATCTTCATTTTGCTCTTTGCTGATGATGTAGCTCTAATTTCTACTTCACCAGGTGGTCTACAAGCACAACTAAACTCATTGAAAACATGTTGTTGTGGGTTAAGACTAGATGTTAACAAATCTAAGACTAAAGCCATGGTGTTCAGGAAGGGAGGCTATTTAGGCAGACGAGAAAAATGGTATTATGATGGTGAAGCAATCGAGACAGTCAACAGCTACGGTTACTTGGGTTTCACATTTACTACCATGCTTAGTATGAATCTTGGAATAGAACACATGGTAACAAAGGCAAAGAAAGCACTTTATCTTTTGTGCCGTGCGTTTAACAGTTGCAAAGAAATGTCTGGGGAAGTCTTCTTCAAAATCTCTCATTCCAAAATCCAGCCAATTTTAATGTATTCAGTGGAAATATGGGATCTGCAACGTTTAGAGCACATTGAGAAAGTGCACTTATTAGCCTGCAAAAGATTCCTTGGTGTTCCACTTAAAACACCTAATAAACTTGTATATTCAGAATTAAGCAGGCATCCCTTAAACATAAAATTCGTATATGAAAGCATTGAAATATTGGTTCAGATTATTAAACATGGGCTTGAATAGATTACCTACACAGGCTTATCTTAAGCAAGTAATTCTTGATGATCAGGGCATAAGGTGCTGGGTAACAGGGATCAGAGAAATTCTAGGCAGCACCGGATTTAATCATGTTTGGCTACGGCAAGGTGTGGATGACGTAAGAGCGTTTTTACCAATTTTCAAACAAAGGTTAGTTGACATGTATGTTCAAGAATGGTCGGCATCAATTAGGGATAAAAAAACAGATATGTCTTGTACAGATCTTTACAGTGTAGTTTCGGAATTCGTCATTACTTTCAGTTTCTGGACATCTTTTGTCTTAGACCAGCTTTGACACAGACAAGACAAGACTTGGGGTACTCCCTATAAGAAACAATGCCGAGAGATTTTGTGAAAATCACGTTGCAAGATTTTGCCCATATTGTATGAATGTGGATGAGGATGAAAAACATCTTATATATGTATGTCCTTTGTATACTGATTTTAGAGACAGGTTTCTTGGTCTCTACCTTAATGTTCCGTTAGAAATTCTTCTGAATGGTGTAGATAAACAATTATCTCGTGCAGTGGCAAAATACATATTTCACTCACTTAAGCGTAGACAAGAAACAGTTAACTGCCCTTGAAATATATAATAGTCTTCAGTTAGATATAGCTTTTGAATAGGATGTGTTGTAGAAGTGTGGTGTCTTTTCTTCTTCCAAGTCAGAACGCTCATAATCAGAGTTACGATGAGCTTGTTGATCAGGATGGTTGTGTTGAATGAGTGAGATCATATCTGAGCTAAGGCTATTTACTTTGAAAGTATATGTGCATATCAGAAGGTTTGAGTTTGTATGTGCGTGCGGTTTTCCCTCCATCTACCCACTTCCTTCCCCACCCACGTCCCCAATATTCCCACTACCATTGTGCAAGATGCCTATGACCTATATGCATTAAACGTTCGCATACATATTCTCTCTCTCTCTCTCTCTCTGTCTGCCTATCTCCACTTTGTTGTTTGCTTGCTGTCTCTTTGCTTGTCTGTCTGTCTGTCTGTCTGTCTGTCTGTTTGTCTGTCTGTCTGTCTGTCTCTCTCTATGTGCCTACCAGCTTACTTGTCTGTCTATCTGTCTGTCTGTCTGTCTCTCTCTCTCTCTCTCTTTCTCTCTCTCTCTCTCTCTCTCTCTCTCTCCTTTTTTCTGTCTGTCTGTTTATCCATCTGCCTATCTGTCTCTCTTTTGTCTGTCTGAGAGTTTATTTGTCTGTGTCTGTTTATCTCTCTCTCTCTCTGCTTGTCTCTGTCTCTGTCTGTCCGATTCTCTCTCTCTCTCTCTGATGAAGAAAAGCATGTGCTTGCTTATCTGTCCCCCTTGGAAATGAAGGTAATCTTCATCTGTCTCCCTCCCTCATCCCCCTCCCTACACCCCCACTCTCTCTCTCTCTCTCTCTCTCTCTCCCTCTCTCCACTCCCCACCTTCCTTACATGAGTCCTACTACTATGGCCTGGACAAGTAACCGGTGAATCAGGTGATGAAGAGTTCCGTGTTCTAGTATGGTTGTTAAGCAACATTTTTGGTCATCAGAATGCACTTTTGGTTCGAAGCAAACCCTTTTGTCTGAAGGTGTAGGCATGTGTCTAGATTGAATTTTTTAAAAGAGGCAAGCTCTCTTACTTACTGAAATTGTGTAACTGCCTGTCAAAATTAGGTCATGCGGCAATATTTTGGGGATTTTCTGACTCTTGCTAAACTATCCCCGAATTACCATTTTGTACACACAAACGCACATATTATATGCAGACTGGGTACAGTGATTCAATTAAATACACATTTAGCCTAAATTAGTCTTTATTCATAATGACCTACTTTGCAAATCAAAAGTAGGTCATAAGCCTTGCCAATGCCTGTTTCCTTGTACAGCGTTATACTGCCTGGCCTGATCCTTCTTTTGCTTACTCTGAATTTTTTTTTTAAGTTTTTTGTTTTGTGTTTATTGACTTTGAGTTATGCAATGAACCCAAGGAATTAAACGGCAAACAATAACAACAGAAGAAAAACAGGATAAATGTAGGTCACCTTATGTATCATGCTTAATTTCATCAGCATGCAATTGTTTTTACACTCTAGGGTGCTCTACAGTTGCACACTACTCACCATGTGCAGTGTTCTGGCATTTATCACTCTAGTCCTGGTCACAATCTCCTCCACAGAAGCATAGGGCTGTACACTGAAGACCAGAGGTAGCGCACTTGCACTTCACATTGCAGCCCTTCTTGAACCCACAATGGAGGAGTTCATAACAGGAATCTTCTGCCTGACTCAAGGTTGTCCAAACAGGCTTCCAACAATTGTCTGCGTCTTGTGTCCATCCCCAATCCTTTGGAGAAGGAAGAGAGGGAGTCTTTCACTAGTGATTGTTCCCAAACAAATGCGGACTGGAAAGTAGCACGAAGAACATGTTGATATAACGCGTCTGCAGTTGGGCGAATGTTTTCAAGAGATCTGCATCTCTGGGAAAAAAGTCGTTGTCTTGCTTCGTTGACTGTTGTCATTGTACTATTCTTCTCATACATCAGGACAACGAACTTCTCAATCATGTTGAAGCAGTCCCCAGTTGGTTGTTTTCCAGATGCCATTTGTAGGAAAGAGTCAGTCACACCTGGAAAGGCTGCCCATGTCGTCCATGCCGTGACTTTCCCTTTCCCTGAGAAAAAAAGAGACAGTGTCACAACCAGTAAATGCATGAAAAAAATGGCAAAGCCTGGACTTGCTTGGACGGAAGGCTGGTAGCTATCGTATGTGCTGCAATGTAATGAAAATGTTTTCCAGAACCAAAAGCAAACCATAGCTCCTCAGCTTGGATTTTGACAGCAAAGAAGATGGCCAGGACAACTACGTCAGTGTCTGCTGTTCCGATTGAAATCCTGCTGTGTCCTTGCTGGATGCAGTCAGCAGCGTGAAGAAACATACGAATGTCTGCTTCCTCTTGTTGTCACCCATCAATGTTTGACAAATCAACAGCAGTGGAAGAGCACATAACTTTTCTCCTGACATGTGGTGACGATGACTTTTTCAGCTACTTTGAGATGAACTAGTTCCTTCGCTAAAATTTGAAACAGATCTTTGTGTTGCATCATTTCTCAGGAAACTCTTCCAATTTGCTGGGATTGGAGAACTGAGGGTTACTTTTCGTCGTTGTCCATGGCCACGCTTCTGTCTTGTGGAAGATTTCAAGCTGTCTGGAAGATAGATGTCCCACAACAACATCCAGTCTTGTCACGTTCTTCAACTGGGCAAAGACATAGGGAACAAAGACTAAGTCTGCACATTCCTGAAATGTGCGTGATGTTTTTGGGAGACAGAAGCTGAACGACGAAGGCACCATCTAGTATTAGGGCATCTAGTTGTAGAGGTCCATTCCATGAATGTGAAAAGTTGCCTGCCTCTTGTGTTGAGTTCAATGTGCATGCAGCTAGGATGTCTTCTTCCAGTTGGACACTCTCGATACTTAAGGCTTCATCCATTTCACCAAGGATGTCATCAGCTTCGGATTTTGTCATGTCGAAAACTGAACATACTGCATCGTTCATGATCTTATCATGTTCCTGGCCAAGTTCTTCTAAAACAAGGGGATTACAAGTGCTCATGCTTTCAAGACATCTGAGGAGGTCTGACTTTTTCCCAGATCTAATATCTCTCCATTTCTGCTGAGCGCTGGGGGTGTAGGCTGGTTTTCGTGACGGAAGAATCCAGGTAGATCACCCTTCCTTGTCTGACAGGCAATATACAATCTTGAAAACAAGGAGCAGTCACTGCGCAGAGAGGTGATGTTGGCTTTCTGTGCTGTTTTCTTCTGAACAAAGATTCTCAGTTTGTTTTGTGATAACGGTGATGTTACAGAAGTAGTCCTATCTACAAGTCTTTGAGTAACAAAATCATGATATTGTTGTTTCCCAATAGAGATGACATCACAAACTGCTGTCACTGCTGAAACATCTATGACAACTTTGGTGTCCATGGCAAAGAGAACACCACTGTCATCCTCAAATGGACTGCCAGCTTCTTCAAAAACAGCAAGAAGTTTCTGAACATCTGCCATGAAATTGTCCTGCAGTGCTGCTGATTGCTCATGATGTTCCATCATCCTTGATGGCCTAGTTATTTGCCGTTCAAAACTGTGCAGAAAACTGGTGATTTCTGGCCCTGCAACCATCCATCTACGGACAGCTGCTGGGTTAGTTGTTAATCCGACTGCACCTCCATCACCTTTGATCATGGCATTACATGTTCGTGGGCATGATCAAGGGCAATTGAAGAAAATGGTCTCCCAGTTTTGTTGACGACGAAGGCACCATGACAAAATGCTTGATGTACAGATGGACTTTTTCTTATGAGCTGACATAGGTCACGCAAATGCACAGACAGCCATCGTGCATAGTGGATGTGATCCAAGGCAAAAAACCAGGGAATGAGTGTCGCCAGTGCTTGTATAAACTGTTCAAAATCTGCAGCACGGATGGAATGGATGAGCTGGAGTACGCCCAACTGTAACTCCAGAACTCGACACCAATAAGCAAACATTGGTTGCTTCTCACTCTGGTTCTTGTACCATTCATCAAAGGTTCCTCTGTTTTTCTGCCTCTTGCTGACTTTTTGTTGCAGTATGTAGAGTGATGCTGCGGTAATTTCATGGGCCAGTCTCGTTCTCGCAACATGTGAAACTTTCAGCAGACAGTGGAGGAAGATCACAGTATCCTTTCTTCATGGTTTCTGTAAAGCTTCATCAAAACACACTGGGTATGTAAAAACCATTTCTGAAAACAAAAATACTTTTGTTTGAATAATATTTGTGATTCAGAATCAGACAGTAACATATTTAAATTCATTCCCGCGCATAGCAACGATGTCTTGATTAACGCTCTTGTGATGTAGAAAAGAGCGCTGCCATGTTTTGACTCAACTGCACGACCATACATATACACTGCGATAAGAAAGCTCGCCTGTGACCCCGCGGGTGAAAAGTGAACTTGAATTTTTTTTTCTTTCTCATGGGTGTGTGTGTGTGTGTGTGTGTGTGTGTGTGTGTGTGTGTGTGTGTGTGTGAAAAATATATGCCATGAGTGAGTACTGTAAATAAAACATGAGCTACTAATACAGCCCTTGTCATCCTGAACTTAACTCTCTGTCTCTAATTTACCTCTTTCTTCACTATCCCAACATTACACTTACTCATCTCACCACGCGCGCGGACTGCCCACTTGCACTGCCGCTCAAGTCAGTGAAGGTGAAGGGCACGTGAGGAGATGGGGTTGATGAGGCGGGAAGGCAGAAACTGTCTATGGCGCATCGCACTGCTCAGAAACTCCTTGACATTCTGACTCGACTTTTGAAAGCTGAATATCTCCTTTAAATGGGGAAATAAAAATTGCCTCTTTTAAAATTCGTAATCAGCGGGAATTTAACTATTGGCTGACATGCAGTTTTTGCTTCGAACCGAAAGTGCATTTTCACATCATTTAACAACCCCACTAATTCCCATGCTCTCTCTCGTCTACCGTCTAGGGGATGCAGCTGCCATAAATATTTAGAACAGGGTTCTAGCCACTGGGAGGGTAAGTTTACATGCACTAGCGATGACCTTGTGACCTTAGAGTTGTCCAAACAAAGAGACACGTCTGGCACTGGAAGGCATGTGTGGAATTTCTTGCTTCACGAATATATCAGGCAGAAGGAGAATGACATGTGGTTTTAGAACTGGTTCAGTCAAGTAGTTCAGAAAATGAGGGGGTAAAAGTGTACAAGTTTATCGAAAAGAATCTGAGCTTCATTTTATTTGCTTTGTGTATTTAATAGTTTTTATAAGCCGTATCATCTGAAGCAAAAACAGTGAAAAGTGTGTACTGTGTGCAATGATTTGAATGCCTTAAAAAAAAAAAAAGAATTCACTTGGATTACACATATTGAATACCTCAGGCTTTCTCTGCATCTGTTCAAAGTAAGAGCGAAGTTTTATGCCCCTTTTCTTCCTCATTTTCTGTTGTCATACTAATCACACAAACGTAAACTAGATTGTGTTCTCCTACATTTAATTATGTTGTTTCTGTAACAAAAGCATTGCTATTTAACCAAAAATGTATTTTAATTCTATGCTCATTACAAAGTTCACGCTTTACCCTTTCCGTTGATATAACAATTTCTTGTTAGGTTTATATTAGGAGATGTAAAATAAAATAAAAAAGTGCGAAAATGGCGCGTCTGCAACGGTTGTAAGCACATGCGGAGCATGCGCATGCAGGGAAGCGACGTTGCTCTGCCGCCCTCGTCTGGAAAGTTTTTTAAGAACCTTTCAGGAACAGATACCGGACTTCTCCTCACACAACCCTAGCGACAGTCGATGGCTTTCTCTATGCAACCTGAAAGTCATAAATCACATATCACCCTGAACATAATCTCCGTGGCCCCTCCAGTCAGCCTTCCATCATGAAAAAAAAAGCGCATGGAAAAAAAAAAGACACAAAAGACAAAAGTCCAAGTGAACATAATAGAAAAAAAAAGAGAGAAAGTAAAAAAGAAAAAGAAATGCAATGTGAACATACACAAAAAAGAAAGAGAAGGAAAAAAAATCCAATTGAAACAAACTCAAAAAAAAAAAAAAAAAACACAAAAGAAAACAGAGAAAGAAACAAAAAAAGTGCAATATACTCATACAAAAAAAGGAAAGAAAAAATTCCAAGTGAACATAAAAAAGAAAAGAAAGATAAACATGGGAAAAAATCCAGTGAACATAAAAAAAGAAAACAAAAAAAGGGAAAAAAGCCAAAGAACATAAAAGAAAAGAAAAAAAGGAAAAAACCAGTGAACATAAAAAAGAAAAGAAAGAAAAAGGGGAATAAAGCCACTGAACATACTCAACCAAAAAAATGAAAAAAAATCTATGCGAACATACTCAAAAAAAAAAACAAAAAAAAAACAGGTGGCAGTGAACGTACTCAAGAAAAGTGGACCTTGGTCTGGGCAAACTGGTGACTGAGGGCCTCCATGACCTGTTTGTGGGGCAGGCCTCCCTCCTCTTCAGGCTGTCGTAGCTCTTGACAAACACGGCGAAGGGGTCCGGGGTGTGGGGCGTGGCAGTCTGGGAGCTCGCCTTGCTGGAGGTCAGCAGCTGGAAAGCAGCCGTGACAGCGACCACACACCTGCCCTCAGTGTCCAGCGACTTGGAGTGACGGCCCAGTCTGGTGGGACATGGCAGCACAGTGACTTCACTGACATGGCAACACACCGACTTCACTGACATGGCAACACAGTGACTTCACTGACATGGCAACACAGTGACTTCACTGACATGGCAACACAGTGACTTCATCACTGACATGGCAACATAGTGACTTCACTGACATGGCAACACTGTGACTTCACTGACATGGCAACACATTGACTTCATCACTGACATGGCAACACATTGACTTCATCACTGACATGGCAACATAGTGACTTCACTGACATGGCAACACAGTGACTTCACTGACATGGCAACACAGTGACTTCATCACTGACATGGCAACACAGTTGACTTCATCACTGACATGACATGGCAACACAGTGACTTCATCACTGACATGGCAACACAGTGACTTCACTGACACATGGCAACACTGTGACTTCATCACTGACATGGCAACACAGTGACTTCATCACTGACATGGCAACACATTGACTTCATCACTGACATGGCAACACAGTGACTTCATCACTGACATGGCAACACACTGTGACTTAGTCACTGACATGGCAACACAGTGACTTCATCACTGACATGGCAACACAGTGACTTCATCACTGACATGGCAACACATTGACTTCATCACTGACATGGCAACACAGTGACTTCATCACTGACATGGCAACACAGTGACTTCATCACTGACATGGCAACACAGTGACTTCATCACTGACATGGCACACAGTGACTTCATCACTGACATGGCAACACATTGACTTCATCACTGACATGCCAACACATTGACTTCACACTGACATGGCAACACAGTGACTTCATCACTGACATGGCAACACAGTTGACTTCATCACTGACATGGCAACACAGTGACTTCATCACTGACATGGCAACACAGTGACTTCATCACTGACATGGCATGGCACAGTGACTTCATCACTGACATGGCAACACAGTGACTTCATCACTGACATGGCAACACAGTGACTTCATCACTGACATGGCAACACAGTGACTTCATCACTGACATGGCAACACAGTGACTTCATCACTGACATGGCACAGCACAGTGACTTCATCACTGACATGGCAACACACAGTGACTTCATCACTGACATGGCAACACAGTGACTTCAACTCACATGGCAACACAGTGACTTCATCACTGACATGGCAACACAGTGACTTTCATCACTGACATGGCAACACACAGTGACTTCATCACTGACATGTCAACACAGTGACTTCATCACTGACATGGCAGCACAGTGACTTCATCACTGACATGGCCAACACACACAGTGACATCATCACTGACATGGCAACACAGTGACTTCATCACTGACATGGCAACACAGTGACTTCATCACTGACATGGCTGACACAGACTACACATCATGACATGTCAACACAGTGACTTCATCACTGACATGGCAACACAGTGACTTCATCACCGACATGGCAACACAGTGACTTCATCACCGACATGGCAACACAGTGACTTCATCACTGACATGGCAACACAGTGACTTCATCACTGACATGGCTGACACAGACTACACATCATGACATGGCAACACAGTGACTTCATCACTGACATGGCAATACAGTGACTTCATCACTGACATGGCAACACAGTGACTTCATCACTGACATGGCAACACAGTGACTTCATCACTGACATGTCACACACAGTGACTTCATCACTGACATGGCAACACAGTGACTTCATCACTGACATGGCAACACAGTGACTTCATCACTGACATGGCAACACAGTGACTTCATCACTGACATGGCCGACACAGACTACTACACATCATGACATGGCCACACAGGGTCTCTCCATCACCGACAAGTCTGACATGTCAATCTAAACAGACAGAGTTGACACAGACTACAACTGACTGATACAGAGTTGGCACAGACTACAGATTACATGTCAACCTAACAGACTGATACAGAATTAACACAGACCTAAGATTACATGTCTACCCAAACAGACAGACGGAGTTGACACATACTACAGATTACATGTCAACTTAAACAGACTGATACAGAGTTAACACAGACTACAGATTACATGTCAACCCATACTGATACAGACTTAGCACATACATGATTACAGATTACATGTCAACCTAAACATATATAGAGTGATACACACTACATACAGATTACAAGTCAACCTAACAGACTGATACAGAATTGACACTGACTACAGATTACATGTCAACCTAACAGACAGATACCGAGTTGACACTGACTACAGATTACATCATACATGTCAACTAACAGACAGATACCAAGTTGACACTGACTACAGATTACATGTCAACCTAACAGACAGATGCACACAACCTAAACACATAGACACAGAGCAGCAAGGATAACATAACCAGGACAAAGACTATAGATCATACAAACAACCTAAACAGACATAAAGAGAGCGGCAAGGACTTAGCACAACCAAGACACAGACTATAGATCATATAAATAACCACAACAAATCAGTACAGAGAAACAAGGATCTGACCTGACCAGCTTACAGACTACTGATCAGACAAAGAACCTGTTCAGACTGATGCAGATGAACAAAGACCTGATACAACCAGGGCACACACTGCTATCATTCAAAGAACGCAACACTCGAGTGCTGGGAAACATGATATTACATCCAGCATACAGACGGCTGATTATATAAAGAATCTTCACATACTGATACACATACAGCATACAGACGGCTGATTATATAAAGAATCTTCACATGCTGATACACAGAAACAAGGAACTGATACATATAGCATACAGATGCTGATTATATAAAGAATCTTCACATACTGATACACAGAAACAAGGAACTAATACATACAGCTTACAGACAGCTGATTATATAAATCATCATCACATGCTGATACACAGAAACAAGAATCTGATACATACAGCATACAGACGGCTGATTATATAAAGTATCATATGCTGAAACACATCTGATATGATTTGGACACAGACGCATAAACTACTGATCACACAAACAATCTACGCAGACTGACACAAAGATATGATGTAACAACAGTACTACACTACACTGGATTTACATGCAATTAATAAACCCTTTTCATCTCTATTCTTGTTCTCTGTTCTTCCTCGTTTTTTCTCTTTTGTATAAAAACCACAATACTTGTGAAAACAGGTTGAACTGAACAAACTTTTCTTTGAGGATACTCTGACAATTTGAAAATAGAAAAAAGAAAAAACAAACAAACACACAAACAAAAATCGTCAAAGTTCCAGTTGTAGACCATCTTCAGGACTGATGACATAAATGACAGATAAATACATATACACAATGATGTATGAATAAATGCATATACATAAATGGACGAATAAGTGTTTAAAAGTTTGTTTGTTGTGTGTGTGTGTGTGTGTGTGTGTGTGTGTGTGTGTGTGTGTGTGTGTGTGAGTGTGTATGCGTGCGTGTGTGTGTGTTGTTGTCTTCAATTTAACGTCTATCCACATAGTGATATTAAATGGAGGGAGGGGGGGGAGGGGGATCGGGAGGAGGAGGAGGGAGGGACCGTATTGTGTATGTATTTATGTCTCTTGGCTGAGGAAAAAAAAGAGCATTAACAACAATAACAATCACCTAGTCTGTAACAAATGTCCTACAGGACTATGAAGTAAACATTTCGCAATATTAAACAAACTAGAAGCATTTTTGAAAACTCCTTCAATACAATTTTCAGAAATCACTGGTAAGATAGGCCTTAACCTCTGACATTCAAAAATGATGTGTTTGCTAGAAATTTGTTCACCACATAAACATCTAACATTTTTGCTGTATTTTGTGATGAACGCATTAAGTTTTATCCTGTAAGATAGTGAACTAATTTGTCTGAATTTGATTACGCCAGTATGATTCAAATATAATTTGTTATTCAAACCACGAGAATCAGTATACATATTCTTGGAGAGTCTTTTTTCTCTGTGTATAGCCTTTAACTCTGCTCCATACTGGTTGTTCCAGCAAGTGATAACCCTCCTGAATGAATAAAGGAACATGAATTTCAGTCGATTCTGTGCCTTGCCTAGCGCCCTTTTTTGCTACTTTGTCAGCCCACTTATTTAAAGAAAATCCAAGATGTGAAGGAACCCAGCAGAAGGAAACGTTGGTCCCTTTTAAAGTTAAGATATGAATTAATTGACTGATTTCAAACTAATTTTGGTCTTTTTCTTGTAATCTGATGATCTTAAAGCATAGAGTACCAATTGAGAATCTACACAAAATAAGATTGAAAAAACTGTAATGGAAAATCAACTATGAGAGCCATAAGAATAGCAATAAGTTCAGCAGTAAAGATGGATCGATTTTTTTTCCAATGTAGTATGACTTTTCTTTTTTTAACGCTGGTATTACAAAAGCTGAACTAGCCCGGTGATCTTCTAGGAGTGAACCATCTGTATATATCTTTAAATGATTTGGATAAGTGTTCTGTATATGTAATTGGACTTCAGTTTTCATAATGTTTGGATTCTCATTTTTCTTCGTGTCAGTATAATTAATATCAAACTGCGCTTTATTCATCTCCCAAGCAGGACAAGGGTAGGCCGCTTGATTTGTGTCAATATTTCTTGATTTATTATCAGACCTTTTGAGTAGATCTGATACATAAGTAGCAATTGGTTTCAGTGATGATATCTGCTTAGTTCGTTTAGGAAAAGAATTTTCAGATGTAATTTTCAGTTCCTCGGATGCAAAGTTGTTGCTTGTCAAACTTCTAAGAACGTATTTAACGCACGCAAGACATAGGTATTCGTCCAAAGGCAATTCTCCAATTTTTTTATAAGTTCCAAGCGTTGATGCGTGAAAAGGCACACCAAGAGCAAGCCTATTACCCTTGCAATCTATGCTTTGAAGTTTCTTAAGTAAATAATTAGGGGCGCTGAAAAATACCTCTTGTCCATAGGACAATTTCGATCTAATCAGCGACGTAGACAGATGTTTCAAAACATTGCAATCTTGTCCCCTGGCTTGTTTGCTTATAATCTTTAATAGATTTAAACATTTCCTTGCCTTAGTAACGATGTAGTTGATATGAGCGTTCCAGGATGTGTGTGGTGGTGTGTGGTGTGTGTGTGTGTGTGTGTGTGTGTGTGTGTGGTGTGTGTAAGTGTGTGTGTGTGTGTGTGTGGTGTGTGTGTGTTGTATATGTGTGTGTGTGTGTGTATATGTGTGTGTGTGTGTGTGTGTGTGTGTGTGTGTGTGTGTGTGGTGTGTGTGTGTGTGTGTGTGTGCGCGCACAAGCGTG
>JADBJO010005749.1:39610-47059 GCA_016801955.1 Conus betulinus | reverse complement strand
AAGGTTGAACTGAAACTCTTCTACCGCAAACCTTGTATACTTTTCAACCTAAAATTTTCAAGGACAAAAACGTAGACCTATGGAAACAGAGATCATGGAATAAATCTTTCAACACAACTTTTATATCTTCATGTAGTGAGCGCTGCCCTCTCCAAACAAGTGAACGCACTTACTGATAACCACAGTCCACGCATCTGTAGATGTACTTGGTGTTGATGCTGTAGTCATGGCAACGCCCAATCATGGGGATCTCCGGGTGTACTCGATTGGCCTTGGCGGCCCTGGAAAAAAAAAGAAAGACATAAAAACACAGTTCACTACAACTATCATCGTCATATTATCACCTAAAGTGGTAGCAATCCTCTGTTATTTTTTTCAATATTTTTCATCATCATCATCATCATCATCATTATTATCATTTATTGCTATTATCATTATAATCATCATCATTACTATTTTAAACTTGCACTGTCTCCTTCCCAACGGCCTCATTTTCATTCAACACCCATCATGTGTTGAATTTGAGAAGATAAGTGATTGCTCGTTCTTTGTTTTCATTGTCCTGAATGTTGTTTTACTTTGCCTAAAGAAGACCTAAGACATACATAACCATTACGTCCAAAACACTTCCTCAGAACAGCAGCAAACCCACCAAACACCACGGCTAATCATAACACTTCCTCAGAACAGCATAACCCAGCAAACATCACGCCCAATCATAACACTTCCTCAGAACAGCATAACCCAGCAAACACCACGCCCAATCATAACACTTCCTCAGAACAGCATAACCCAGCAAACATCACGCCCAATCATAACACTTCCTCAGAACAGCATAACCCAACAAACACCACGCCAAATCATAATACATCAGCTACGTTAACTTGCTATGCCCTTCAGTTTCCATTAAAGGTCAGAACTCTCTCCGAAAAAAAAGTCATTAAAGTAAACACAAACTGTTTTGTTTTAATGGTGTTATTTTTAAAATCTAGTTCATCGTCCACAGAACTGACGACATGTAATTTTCATGTCATCTGTCATCTTTGGCATGCGTACAGCTTGAACCATTCCCCAGTGTTGCCATTCTAGTTTTAGGTATCAGTGTGAAACTCTGGAGACCCAGATTAGGGCTGTACTATTTCACACAATAACGTTCTTCTGTTCTGTCTTTTTTCCCCTCATTTCTTTTTCTGTGCCCCCTCAGTGGCATCCCTTCCATGCCAGTCCTTCTGTCCACCCCACACACACCATCACAGCCATTCTGTCCACCCCACACACCATCACAGCCATTCTGTCCACCCCACACACCATCACAGCCATTTCTGTCCACCCCACACACCATCACAGTCATTCTGTCCACCCCACACACCATCACAGTCCTGTCCACCTCACACACCATCACAGTCCTGTCCACCTCACACACCATCACAGCCATTCTGTCCACCCCACACACCATCACAGCCATTCTGTCCATCCCACACACCATCACAGTCCTTCTGTCCACCCCCACACACCATCACAGTCCTTCTGTCCACCCCACACACCATCACAGCCATTCTGTCCATCCCACACACCATCACAGTCCTGTCCACCTCACACACCATCACAGCCATTCTGTCCACCCCACACACCACACATCACAGCCATCCTGCCTGTCCACCTCACACACCATCACAGCCATTCTGTCCACCCCACACACACCATCACAGCCATTCTGTCCACCACACCATCACAGTCCTTCTGTCCACCCCACACACCATCACAGCCATTCTGTCCATCCCACACACCATCACAGTCCTTCTGTCCACCTCACACACCATCACAGTCCTTCTGTCAACCCCACACACCATCACAGCCATTCTGTCCACCCCACACACCATCACAGCCATTCTGTCCACCCCACACACACATCACAGACATTCTGTCCACCCCACACACCATCACAGCCATTCTGTCCATCCCACACACCATCACAGTCCTGTCCACCTCACACACCATCACAGCCATTCTGTCCACCCCACACACCATCACAGACATTCTGTCCACCCCACACACCACATCACAGCCATTCTGTCCACCCCACACACACCATCACAGCCATTCTGTCCACCCCACACACCATCACAGCCATTCTGTCCACCCCACACACCATCACAGTCCTATCACCCCACACACCATCACAGCCATTTTGTCCACACTACACACCATCACAGCCATTCTGTCCATCCCACACACCATCACAGTCCTGTCCACCTCACACACCATCACAGCCATTCTGTCCACCCCACACACCATCACAGCCATTCTGTCCACCCCACACACCATCACAGCCATTCTGTCCACCCCACACACCATCACAGCCTTTCTGTCCACCCCACACACCATCACAGCCCTTCTGTCCACCCCACACACCATCACAGTCCTTCTGTCCACCCACACACCCATCACAGCCATTCTGTCCACCCACACACCATCACAGTCCTTCTGTCCACCCCACACACCATCACAGTCCTTCTGTCCACCCCACACACACCATCACAGTCCTTCTGTCCACCCCACACACCATCACAGTCCTTCTGTCCACCCCACACACCATCACAGTCCTGTCCACCTCACACACCATCACAGCCATTCTGTCCACCCCACACACCATCACAGACATTCTGTCCACCCCACACACCATCACAGCCATTCTGTCCACCCCACACACCATCACAGCCATTCTGTCCACCCCACACACCATCACAGTCCTATCTACCCCACACACCATCACAGCCATTTTGTCCACCCCACACACCATCACAGCCATTTGTCCCACACTACCACACCATCACAGCCATTCTGTCCACCCCCACCACACCCACACAGCACAGCCATTCTGTCCACCCCACACACCATCACAGCCATTCTGTCCACCCCACACACCATCACAGCCATTCTGTCCACCCCACACACCATCACAGTCCTTCTGTCCACCCCACACACCATCACAGTCCTTCTGTCCACCCCACACACCATCACAGTCCTTCTGTCCACCCCACACACCATCACAGTCCTTCTGTCCACCCCACACACCATCACAGCCATTCTGTCCACCCACACACATCATCACAGCCCTGTCCACCCCACACACCATCACAGACATTCTGTTCACCCCACACACACCACCACAGCCAGATCTGTCCGGTTCAGGCAGTCCACAAGGAGCAGTCCATGTCAGGTCATCACAGGGCAACCCACCAGAGGAGACACTGCACTGCTGCACAGTCACCATGGAGCTGTTCTGATCCCAACACACACGACACACCTCAAAGTCCCCTGACGGTGACGATGACTGGGTGGTCATGGAACCTGAGTGTGAGCAAGCATTCCCCCTCTGATCCTCCACCACCATCTCCATCCCCTAACCGTCCCCATGAACGTGAGGATGTTAATTCAGACAAACTGAACCAATCTCAAGGAAACTGAGCCAAGATCAATGTCTGAAGCCATGAAGCGGCAGGTAAATGAAATGCGACAGTCTTTGTAACCCGACCTCTTGTCACCTTCATGACCTAAACCTTGGGAACATGACCTTAGGTCATAAGGTTGCTTTCCTTCAACATGTGTTTTGCTACCATAACTACTCCTCAGATGTCCGACTGACATATTCTTTGCACCATTTTTCACAAACAGCCAGAGAAATCTGAAACTTTGTTTTTCATGACGATCAACAAACATGATTAAGATGATGCTACGGAGTTCCGTTGATGTTCAAAATCATTCGACAGGACCACACTCTACACTGTCTTCCAAAACATATCCCAACATCAACCAGGCCTGAGAGATACAGACTCCTGAAGGGTTGTCAGGAAATTGGAGCACCACTCACAGATACATATCCATGAACCAGATGACACTGTGTGGTTCCAGGCTTCTCTCTTCCAGTCCTTAGCGCTTTGAACTGTGGGTGCCAGCCTGCCATGGCTGAAAATATCCCACAACTAAATGCCTCTGATAGGAATCGAACCCATGACTTCCCAGCCAGCAGTCCATAGCACTACGCCCTGCAGTCTTTGTTCCCAATAATCAAACGACAATAAAACAGAGAATGTCAACACCATCAGTTACGATCATCCTAAATCATAAATTCATGTACACATAAGCAATGATACATTACCATCTGACTGAAAGTTGACTAGTGCTATCCTCAAAAGTCTTTTTTCACACACCCACAAACACACACAAAAGTTCATGCACATACACACACACACACACACACACACACACAAAGATACCACACACACACACACACACAAAAGATCACACACACAAGATCACACACACACACACACACACACACACACACACACACACACACACACACACACACACACACACACACTCTCTCTGTGGTTTTGATGTTTTATTGATGATTGGCTGATGAGTTATTGGAGATTGGTGTTTGGATATGGTTAGGTCCATATTTGGTCTCTTGGGTATAGGCTGTTAGTGATTATTGATGATGATTGGAGGAATTGGTGGTTTGGAGTCTGTGCCGATGCACAGTGTTCCTATGTTTAGAAGTGTGGTCTTGGTATTTTGGGTGACTGATTGTTGATTGGTCTTTGAGCAGGTTAGTGGTTGAGTTTGTATATGACTGTCGATATTCATGCCCTTATCTGGAGTCGTGCTGTGTCATTCCCTGGGCAACCTATAGACGATTGGTTGCAGTCAGGGTGTGGTCTTGTCAGTTTCATGGTGTCTGTCACCTCTAGTGTCGTCTGTCTTTTGACTATCTAGTTCAGTTGTTTGCGACTCCTGGCTCGAGACGGAGGTCTGATCCAGTGTCTGGTGAGGCAGTTTTGCCACTTGGTTTAGTGGGCTGCCTGGAAGTCCATCGGCGGGTCCTGGTGACAGCTTGGAGTTCCTTGGAGAAGTATTCGGTGTTTCGGTGTCTGCCTACAGCTTCCACGCATTTCAAGGGAGCACGGGTTTCCCCGGCCTGGTGCTGCTTTGGCGGGTGTTCGTCTTGTGTCGTCTTCGTCATCATCGTAACTCCAGGTGAGAAGCGAGGGGCAGGCTGTTCATTAAGGAGGGAGTGAAGGTAGATGATTTTGGGTTGAAATGTGCTGAAGTGTGATTTAGTTTAGTGTGAAAAACAAAAAAAAAATATAATATATAGAGGATTTACAGAGCCGTAAATCGCGCTGGCTTGTAGTTAAGGGGGGAGAGGGAGGTGTCGTGAGAAGTTGTTGTCATCTGCACGTGCGCGTCGAATGTCCGTGTGCGCGGGGGTCGTGAAGTGAAAAGTACGCTGATCTGGCAAACAGCCTGAGGAGAGAAGGCTATCAGGTCAAAGTCCTCATCCTCACTGCAGAAATTGGAGGTAGGGGGTTGTAAGAATGTCTGCATACAGCCTCATGAAAGCTCTCAACTGCAGGGAGGGAAAAAAAAAACAGAGCCCTGAAAGCAATGGCAGAAGCAGCAGAGAGGTGTTCAAGCTGGATCTGGTCAAGGAGGAACAAAAGTGAATTTCATAAGGCTCAACTTTCCCTACAAATATCAGGTGCCCCACTATACATGTGGCTCAGTGGTTAGAGTGTGAGACATTAAGTGGACAATCCCTAAAATGAGCATATCCAGAGGGTCATGGGTTCAAATCCCAGCCATGACTCGTCCCAAGAAGATGGAAAAAAAGGAGGGGGGGGGGGGGGGGGAGCAGAGGGACATTCGGAGTCATGAACCGAGTGTGGCCCAACTGTCCTACAGTGTCAGGAGATAAGGGCCGAAAACACTTGCTTCAAGGGGGCTTCTCTTCTGAGGACTCTCTGCTGCCACACTCTCCACGAGTTTTTTTCTACAATGTTTTCATCTCTTTCAAAGTGGAGTTTTCTACACCAAAAGTCTTTGCCATTTGCACTGATGTAAAATTTCTTTCATTTAGTAAATTCTTCACCTCTGTTGGTTCTGTATTGAATAATTCCCAGACCTGTTGGCCTCAAAATTGAACCATTAGTATTCCATGGAGTAAATCTTAGTATTCCATGATAAAAAACAAGAGTATTTTTTCTTACCTTGACCTTTCATATGGATCTTATATCACACAATTCTTGCGCTGTACTCACACTCATTCAAACACTTGCAGCAACTAGCACAAGTGCACTATACACAGACACACAGACACACTCACACACACACACACATACACCACACTGCACACATCTAGTTGACCATCTCCTTAAAAAAAAAAAATAATAATAATAATAGTAATAATAGTCATAATTATAATGTAATTTCCTCCTCCCTTTGAACCCCCCCCCCCCCCCACCTCTCCACACACACACACACACACACACACACACACACACACGAGGCAAGTTCTGTCTGACTCATGCATAATTGAGACTGCTGCTACCTTAGCCAGTTCTGAGGTAGCTAGACTATAGGTTTCGAGCCACCGACGTCACACGCAATGATTTATGGGATCACCCACCATACTGGGGTGCAGGAAGTAGGACAGCGAGTGATAAACACAGTGAAACACTGTTGTGTTATCAGCTGTCATAGCTCTTCTCACACATACTAGGGTGCAAAACACGAGAACATGGATTGCAATTTTTTAGAATTCTGAAGGTGACATGTCGTTGCGGAAAATTAATGGAAGGACTGATGTCATGAAGAAGAGCATGGATTGCCGCGATCAGGCGTATGGACATCACGTTTGAGACACAGTGCAGAAGTCTGAAGTCTGTTCCAAACATTTTCATGGATGTAATTAGATACCCCTCGACTCTGTATGCAACATGCATAAAGATTTTTAAGTGGATGCAAGGGGCACAGACTTTTAAAATGCCCAAAATAAATATGTGTGTGTGTGTGTGTGTGTGTGTGTGTGTGTGTGTGTGTGTGTGTGTGTGTGTGTGTGTGTGTGTGTGAGTGTGCGTGCGCATGCGTGCGTGTGTGCGTGTATGTGTGTGACTGAGTGAGTGTGTGTTCAAGTCCAAGTTCCTTACAATGGGAGACTCTTATTCACTGATTCAGCTTGTCAGAATGGTTCTTCCTTTAGCCAACATTGTCATAAGTGTAACAAACATTGGGAGATCAAATCTGAATGACTGACATGAGAATCCTCATAATTATACTGTCAGTGAAAGTGGTACAGAAAAGTAATGAGGCTGGAAAACTTCTGAAACTGATCATTTCACATATTAAAAAAGTTCAGTGTGAGTACTTCCTGAAAGTAAATCTTTGAAAAGGGTGGGATAAAACTGACTCCACAATTTCCAGATTTGATAAAGTAATAATTAGTCAGCTGATCTGTAATCTTGTGCAGTTTAATTACCACACACACACAGTGACACACACACACACACACACACACACACACACACACACACACACACACACACACCACTTGGAACACAAACTGACACACAACTATGCAAAACAACTAAGAAAATGTACAGA
>JADBJO010005749.1:24610-34610 GCA_016801955.1 Conus betulinus | reverse complement strand
GTTTGAGTTCATGGCCAAGCGGTCGAGGGATTCACCGAGCTTGATAAGGCTGGGTTCATCACCTTCATCTGGTCGGTAGTAGGCACAAACATGAAGAGTTTTACGTCCGTGTAGTTTGATGGCTGCCCAGACCATTTCACAATCAGTAGAAAGTTCTGGTACTTCATAACTCTTGAAGTCGGAGTGAACTGCGATCAAAACACCTCTGCCATGTCTATTTCTGACTTTACTATAGATACACTTTGTAAATATCAGCAGGTAGAATTTCATTGTCAGTTACTTCTTTATCGAGCTAAAGTCTCTGACCCAATGATAGTATCTGGCTTCATGCTGTCAATCATAAATAGAGTCTGAGGTCTTTTCCCTACTGATGAGTGGAAGTTGACATTGACAACCCCTAAGGGGGTCTCTTCATCCATTTGTTTTGCTGGCTAATTCTTCTGGTTGGTGTTGATGCGTGGTCAGGTTTGAACGTTGACTCTGTGGGAGTGGTGCACGATAAGCTCGTGTCATCTTGGTGTGGAAATGAAGTATCTGGCCACCCGGCTCTATAAAGGGTCGAAGACAGTTACACTAGTATTGGGGTTGCCGCAGATGGCACAATGCCATGAGACGTCCTCATCTTGCAGTTTGTCATAACTTAAGGTGGTATACTTTGGCAGCGAGCATGATACCAGATGCTGCAAGTGTCGCAAGCGACGCCTTTCTCTGACCAGCTGACTGAGACGTCACAGGTACCACAAGGGTAGTGGCTCAGGTTCACACGCCTAATGTGCTTGCAGGGCCAGGATTTGGTTCTGGAGCGTAGGAGAGTAGGAGGAGGAGGTGTACATAGGTACAGCTTGGTCAGGATTTTTCTTATGTGGAGCCGAAAGGTTTCCATGGTGATTATTCCAGCTCACTGACAAAGAGCGCGTGAAGAGGCCAAGACCATTGGTAAAGGTCCGAAACAAGGTTTTCTGGCTAAAGTCAAGTGCTTCATGATCAAAAGTTTGGTGCCAGATTTCACAAGGATTGAAGGAACAAAAAATCTCAAGATGAATGCAACAAAAACACATTAAACTTTAAAGAAACATGAAGCTGAAGTGAAGCATTGTTCATGAAAAACTAAACATATTGTGATTGGATGGATGACTTTAAGAACTGAAGTAGTGATGAAGGATGAAACAATGAAGCCGAAGTGGAATGATGAAAGCAAACTTGAAAAAGTACTCATGTCTGACAAGATGACACACACAACTATTGTTACGGAGATAGAACAAGTGCACTGCTACCAAAACTTAACTGAAATTTCTTACTAATGTCTTAAGTAACTATGCTGGTTATTGGCATTAATTATCATGGTCTAAAGACTTCAGAATTTTGAACGAAGACCAAACGTTTGTAGCTAGATTTTCAAAGCTGCCATAACCGTAAGTGACGCAATCATCTCTCTGTTTGTAGGCTAGATCTTCACTTTCACCAAATCCACATTGACCAGTATTAATACATTTAATTCATGCATCCCCTTATCAAGCATTTAACACAAATGCTGCTTCAAACAAATAACTGATAACCTGAATGACTAAATCATGATTTCCCCCCCTCATGTTTCTTTGCTGCTGTAACACACACACACACACACACTTTAAATAAATTACAAAAATGAAACAATCCCCCCCCCCCCTCCCCCATGCCTTTGAATAAAAGAGTAGATTCTCCAACTCTTGTATCTAGTGAATTATTGCATTCAAATGTTGCAGTCACTGACACATTTTAACAGAGTTGACTGAGAAGACTTTGTAAAATCCACCTTTGCTTTGACAACCAAGTGTTCACAGTTGGGGTGGGTGGAGGGGGGGGGGGGGGGTTTGGGGAGGTTGTAGACTTTAAATTCCTGCACCCAACCATCAGTAAACTGTATATGCACAAGGCTTTTGCAGCACTTGAATGCTGCAAGATGTATGCGCTTACACCACAGACAAGGTAACTCACAAGTCCACGGAACTCCAGTGGTGGTATAAGACTGAATTCATTTGATCACTCTTTTCCCCTGGAATCGTATGGATCAAACCCTTCAACCACACCTATTTTTGGCGATAGCGACATATACACTCCCCATCTAACTTGTCAATGTACTTGACGTTCTCTTTGCTGCTGGCCATCATCGAAAAATTGGCTTCCCAACAGGGAGGTTTCCATTTGCTTCGGTAGAAACATGATGTCATCGCTCGAAACCTATTATGCGGGGGTCCTTAACTGATATGCTGTTTTCTTTTTCATAGGTGTATGCAGATGTATGTGTTGAAATGACTTAAGTGTTTTTTTTCCCATCTAATATCATCTGCCGGATGAAAGGACGTAAAATAAAACCACCCCACACACACACACGGGACACACACACACACACACATAGTATGACACTGACAGTCATACACACATACCTTTCCTACAGTTATCATTTTTCTTTTTTTTCTTTTCTTTCTATTGCCACTCCTTACCCCATACCCCTTCCCCCCGTTTTTCGGGGCTGGGATGTGGGTGGGGGAGTGGAGCTAATTCACAGTAGAAGCAACAGTGACAGACATACCTTGCGCAGTTCTGCTGTCACGACTGTCAGGGAACAAGACGATCGGTGTTGACAGGGACAGATTCGCGTCAGCCACCAGCAAACACACCATCATCTCGACATTTGTCACCTGCTGCTCCAGATCCCCACTAGACTTTGCCTTGACTCTGCTTTTTTCAATGCAAACTGTACAATTGAAGGTGTTCCTTTCACCACTTTTGATAGTCTTTCATGCGATTTTGACGAAACATGCTTCATGCAGTCGTTGCGCCCTCCATGAACACAACTGAAATCCATTTCACAAAAAGTACACCACACGAAAGTTGGACCTTTTTTCTTTTTAGCTTGAGACTAAGCACTTCCAAGTTGCGTGGTATGCATTCAGGAAAGTTTCTCCATTCAAATTCTCACTGAACATGAACTCACTAGTACACATTTCGTTCTAGTTACTTCCCTTTAAATTCTTTTTAACCCAAATCTTAAGGAAAAACAGAAACCCACTGAAAACAATGTATACAGTAGAAAATTTCTGTTACAAAAATGAACTTCGAGCAAAAGTACAAAATCACTCTCTGCCACATACACCTGTAGCGTCCCATTCTTCCTGACTCTGTAGTAACAGCCCCTACAGTCAACATCTTCAAATCATGGTTAGACACTCATTGGAAGGAACTGCCGACAAAATACAATACAGAATGTTTATCGACCTAAATAGTCTCAGTCTGTGTTCCATGCATGCAGAGTTTCTGACCTAGATATTATATATTAGGAAAGGTAATAAACGCTCACCAACTAGATCAGAATATTCTATTCACAATACTAGTCTTAAAGAAACTAATGCTGCAAAATATCTAGGCGTGATTATAGATAGTCGTCTCAAATGGAAAGAACATTACAATTTAGTATGTAAGAAAGCAAATAACATCTTAGCTTTCTTATGCAGGAATATCAACGACTGCCCCAAAAAGGTTAAAGACGACTGCTACAAAAACACTGGTTAGACCAGTACTGGAATATGGTTGCTCAATCTGGGATCCTTACCATCGAAAGGACATTGATAAACTTGAAAAGATTCAGAAGAGAGCAGCACAGTTCGTAACAGGGAACCACATCAGGGAGAAGGGCAATCTACGAAGAACATGAGGGAATTAGAATGGAAACCCTTAGAAGTGAGAAGAGCTTTTATTAAACTTAATATCTTCTTCAAAGGCAGAGCTAAACTTGTTGATATCCCAGTGGAACAACTAGTATTGAATAAAAGTAGCACCAGAAGTGGCGGTCAATCTTATGCCATACCTGCATCAAATGTTGACAGCCATCTACATTCTTTTTATCCTAGTTCTGTACGACTGTGGAACTCACTGCCGGGTGCCATCAAGATTGCAACAAATGCAGTCTCATTCAAGAATCAAATTGATACGACAGTCTTGAGATCTGCATATTGACTGATTTTTTCTAGTTGCAAAGTGAAACGACTGCAGGCGGAAATCTAAACAAATCTTAAAAAAAATGTCAGCGAACCCGCCAGAGAAACGCGGACAAACGAGTCACAAGACAACACACAACGCGTTTCGACCTCTTAGGTCTTCCTCAGGTGAAACAAAGACGGGCAAAATAACGAAAATGCACTTAGCTTTGATCGCTTCAGATTGCTTCTGAGTTCAGCGCAAGGAAGGCGTTGATTTTTCTATTTTAACCTGCCCAGATATTTTATGGTTACCTGGGCCTGAATCTGGCCATTGCTTTTAACTTTTTGAATATCGTATGCGACTCCTTGTTGCCAAATTTCGCTCCAGGGGGCCAACAGGCTGAATCGCACTTTATTTATTTTATTTCATTTTATTTTACTTTTTTAACATGCGCACTGGTGACCTACTCGTTTTTGAGTGAACCAGTATTTTGGGAAGAATAATAATAAGAAGATATTAAAACGGTGAACAGGCTTCTTAAGGCCTCAAACGCTTCCAAGTTCAAATTCAAGTTAATTCTCTTGAGCGAGTGACTTCCGTTGTTCTGTTTATGATTAATTTATTTCCCTTCTTTCGTTTACATGGTCACCACTTCCGTTTTGATGAACGGTTTTCGAGAGAAACTCGATAAAAGTTGTGGGACTTATTCAAGGGTTTTCCGTGTTTAAATTCATGTTCCTGTTTTTCGTGGAACACTACATTGGTGACCCCCGAACGCTAGAAATGGCACAAGAATCTGTTCAGGCAAGAATTCTTACAAACTTGTTGACGCAAATGCCGGTTCACTCAAGTCGATCTGATGGCGAAATCAATGCAGTGTTAGAAAAAGCTTCCAGAATGTTGGAAGAAATCTCCAGAAGTCTGGCTCACGAAAGTTAAGTGCGTGCGCTGTGTGTTTCACTCCTGATCTTTCTCACCGGACTATAATTTCCATATTTATTCAGTTTTGGAAACACACACCCCACCCGCACACGTACACAACCCCGACACCCCCCCCCCCCCCCCCCCCCATCTCCCACCAAAGCACAAACTTAGACAAAAAAAACCCCAAAGATATGTAGGATACAGGGCTGTGGGTGGGAGGGGGTGAAAGAGTGGGTGGGTGGGAGGGCAGCATGTGGGGTCTGGCAGCGATGTGGCTGCACACCAAAAATGAATGTGCCAAGGCCTTGCTTAAGGAGTCACCCCCCCCCCCTACCCCCTCCCACCCCCCCCCTCCCCCTTCCCTCTCCTCAACCTCCTACAACCCACAGGTCTCAGCCTCACCTGTTACAGACTCAGGAAACCCGTCATGCAGAAGACTGGACAGTCCCTACCCCCCCCCCCTCCCCCCTGAATGAAACAGGGTTAGTGTGTGTGTGTGTGGTGCCTGCTATTGGACCAACTAATATTCTCCTACCAGACTCTTCAAACTGGAAAATAATACTGACATTGGTGATGGTGAAAAACCATGGCAAGATCAACAACAGCAGGATTCTCATGGATTGGTAGCAGCGAGTGTGCGACTGTCATCTCCCTGGTGAGTATGACACCCCTGTGAATGTCAGCATGAATGATGCTGAATCACCTCCACCCGCAGACCTGAGATAGTCCAATCCCCCCTCTCCCCCCCCCCCCCCCCCCCTCGTATGAATCTCAGTGTGACATGATATTGAATCTGCTCTCCAATCCCCCATGTGAATGTCATCATGAATGATATCCATCTCCACTCCATCTTAGATATCCAATCATCCCCCACCTCTCCACCATCCCCCCCCCCCCCCCCCCCCCCACACACACACCACACACACACCCACTCTGAATGTCAGTATGAATGATATTGAATCTCCTCCAGCACAGACCTTAGATACCCAATCATTCCCCCACCCCCCACCCCCACCCCCTGTGTATCTCGGTATGAATGATATTGAATCTCCTCCCACCATGACTTTAGATATCCAATTACCTCCACCCAACCCCCCCCCCCCCCCACCCACCTACCCAAACCCCCCCCCCATGTCGGTATGAATGATGAATCTCCTCCACCACAAGACCTTACATATCCAATCATCCCCCCCCCCCCCCCCCCCCCCCCCCCTCCCCCCCTGGTGAATGTCAGTAATGAATGATATTGAATCTCCTCTACCACAGACCTTAGATATCCAATTATCTCCCCCCCCTACCCCCCCCCCCTTCTTCAAGTGAATGTCAGTACCATGATATTGAATCCGCCTCCCCACAGACCTTAGATATCCAATCCCCCCCCCCCCCCCCTCCCCACTGTGATATGTCCACCATCCCCCCCCCCCCACCACCACTGACCTTAGATATGTCACCCCCCCCCCCCCCGTACCCTCCCATGTGCATCTCCACCACCCTGACCTTAAATATCCAGTAATCCCCCCCCATCCCCCCCACCCCCCCGTAATCTCCTCCATGATAACTGAATCTCCCCCACAGACCCAATGCATCCCCCCCCCACCCCACCCCCCCCCCACCCTGTGATGTCAGTATGAATGATATTGAATCTCCCTCCACCACAGACCTTAATATCAGTCATCCCCCCCCCCCCCCCACCCTGTGTGAATTTCAGTATGAATGATATTGAATCCCCTCCCACCACAGACCTTAATATCCAATCACGCCCCCCCCCCACCCCCCACACCCCCGTCTCCCAGTACAATGGTTGAGCTCCTGTTCTGAAATAATATGCCCCCCATCCCCCACCCCCCCCCCCTTACCATTCAGTCATCCCCCCTCCAACGAATCCATTCTCCCCACCACAACCTTAAATATCCAGATTCCTCCCCCCTCTGTGACTGTGACATAATAATCCTTTTCCCCCCTCCACCCCCACCAGACCTTACATAACCAATCACCCCATCCCCCCCCCCCCCCCCCCACACACCACCACACCCCACACCTGAATTCCAGTGAAATCATCAATCTCCTCCAATGCCACATGACCTGATATTAATCATCTCCTCCACTGAAGACCAGTAGATAATCCAACGACCTCCACCCCCACCCCCCCCCCCCCCATCCCCACCCCCCCCCCCCCCCCCCCCACCACCAGACATGAACATTGAATCTCCTATGAACAGATCTTGAATCTTCCAATTACCCCCCCCCTAGATATCCCCCCATCCCACCCCCCCCCCCCCCCACCCCCACCCCCCCCCGTGCTGTCAATGTGATGAATGATATGTGATCTCCTCCACCACATACCTTTTATCAAATATCCAGGCCCCCCCCCCCCCCCCACCCCCCCCGTGAATGTCAGTCAGTATGAATGATATTGAATCTCCCACCACTACACCTTAAATCTCCAGTCCTCCCTCCCCCCCCCCCCCGGCCCCCCTGTAAATTGTCAGTGTAGGAATGATATTGAAGCGCCTCCACCAGACAGACCCTTGTAGAATCCAATCAACTCCCCCCCCCCCCCCCCCCCCCCCCCCTCGTGCCCGGTAGTGTCATATGAATATTGAATCTCCTCCTTCACCACCAGAACTTAAGATGCAGATGGTTCAATTTCCACCACCACCATTAGACCTTAGATATCCTTAAACCCCCCCCCCCCCCCCCATCACAACCGACACACACATTACTCCACCTACCCGGAATGTCAGTATATGAATTGATGATTGAACCGCCTCCCGCCACCGACCTGTTGAGGAATCCAATCCTCCCCCATCACAGTGAATGTCCAGTATGAATGATATGTGAATCTCCTTACCACACCACAGACCTTAGATATCCAATCACCCCTCCCTCCCCACCATCACATCCCCCCCCCCCCCCACCCCCTGTGAATTGCAGTAGGAATGATATGAATCTCCACCACCACAGACCCTTTATAGCCAATCAAACCCCTCCGCCCTCCCCCAACGTCACATTCTCCCGAGCAATCATGGATTATAGCATAGAAATTGGAAATACTCTTCTTATCACCGCTTCATGAACAAACCTATAGGGCTTATAACAGGCAATTGGTATGCAAATATTGTGCGTGTATACCGCATGAGAACATTGCGTTACACAACTGCCAGGATTTTTAACCACCCCCTAGGTGTTATTAATACTTTTTCACTGCTTCCCATTTGCTATCATATAGTTGTATTATTCAATACTGCCACACTCATACTTACCTCTATTCCATCAAGGTGGGCGACTTTAATTAATTCGGCATGATTACTTATTTCTCGGTTGGTTATTGAACTTCCTTCTGTCGTGATAATTCACTGGGTGTTCCATTTTTAATATTATTTTGCATGGATAACACTTGTACGGGTGATCCAACATCTCATTGTCTATGTCCAGAACTCTTAACCCCAGTGTGTTTATTTAGAACCTGCTACGCCTACCTCATAAATTCTCCGTTCCTTTTTCCATTTCAGTCGAGTACTCATCACCCATTTGTTCCGTGAGTTATTTAAAAGGTCATGCTATTATCTCTCACTCATTGTGTGGTACTTATTTCAATACTGCATCCTCAAATCTCTCTTTCCGTTACCCATCTATCTGACCCATTTTTTTAATCCATTTGCGCGTCGTTCTCCATCCTACACACATGCTTCTCTTTATGTACACAATTCTCTATATGTGTTGGCTTTATCATCATTTTTTTTATCACCGTTCCCCTCCACATCCTTTGTGTCCCCCCCATTTCGAACATTCCACTTTAGGTGTTTCATCTATTTTTTCCATATTTTACTTGCTCCATTGACTTAATCATTTCGTGGCCTGTTTTCCCATTACCTTAATCTCCACGGTTTCTTATGATACACACTACGTGTGTTACTAACATTTATTTGGATTTGATTTACACCAAGGGACGGTTTTTTTGCGTTACCCATATTTTTTAACCTCCGTGCCGTACTGTCTTACAAGTATGTCTCCCTTCATGTCTGTTTCCCTTCTTTCCCGGCCCTGTTTTAGTTATCTTTCACATAGCTTTGTGCCCTCCCCTTATTCTCTGCATCTTGTTTGGCCCTTGACCTTTGTATGTGATTTGTATTTAAGTTAGAGGTCTGCTCTGACCCCAACTATCGAGGGTGATTGATTTGACTATTAAATCAAAATTAATAGAAACAATATAAATATGATATATAGTCGCTCGGACGCGCGGCTCTAATTTTTGTTTTGAATTAATATGCGCCTGTTTTGTTGTCCCTCGTTGTTCTTTTTTTCCCTTTCCGGTTGTGTGCGGTGTCCGCTGTTTTCTTGTGCCGCTCGCAGTGTTGCTGTGTGGGACACGATTGCGCACGTAGTGAACTGACCACTTGTGAGGTGTATGTGCCTTTTTTTCACTGCGATTCGCACCCTGTGGCTTTATGTGATCTTGTTAGCAGACTTCGTGATTTGATTGTTAGTGTTTCTGTGCGCTATATTGATTGCTATGTTTTGGTTGTCTTTTTTCTGTTTTTCTTTCTTCCCCTCTTTCCCCCTTTTTGTTGCTGTTTTTTCTCCCCCTTTTTCTGCTTCTCTTTGGAGAGGCGTATTTTTAATTTTCTTGTGGTCATGTCGCACCTTGTTTTCCTGGTGTTGTCGAGCTGTCCGGGGTGTCCGTCCTCGATGCTGCTGGTGTTTTTTGGTGTTTTGTGTTGTGTTTCCTCTTTTCGTGAGTTAGTTTGAGCGAGTTTGTGTGTATGGTCTATTTTCTGTGTTGTGTTTGTGGCGCTTCTCACTCTTCTCATTGTCACGTTTTTCTGTCGAAATTTATGTTTTACCAGAAAGTTTGCCTATTTAACTTACAAACTTACCATAACTATATTTTTTTTTACTTTTATCTGTATATTCTATTTTTTTTTCCCATCAACTTACACACATTGTTTTCTATTTTAGGGAGCGATTTATAAAGTAATACTCGATCATCGCGGACTTTTGCTACTATCCACATTTATCATTTTGGGGCTGTCTTGAAATTAGATTTTTTGACTTTGAATTTTTTTCAAAGATTTTTTTTTACTCTATTGTACACCGAGTTGTGTTCTTTTTTTTGTGT
>JADBJO010005749.1:0-10000 GCA_016801955.1 Conus betulinus | reverse complement strand
GTGTGTGTGTGTGTGTGTGTGTGAGTGTGTGTGTGTGTGTGTGTGTGTGTGTGTGTGTGTGTGTGTGTGTGTGTGTGTGTGTGTGTGTGAAACCAATGACAAGCAGTCTGAGACCTAAGCACTGTCCATGACATCGGTCACACCAAGTCACACAGTTCCACACAACAGAAAGTAAACGAGCTCTTGGTTCGGTCTCAGTAATCGGCCATCACACATGATTCACCCACGAGCAGATTTACTGACCAAGATATGGCATGATATGCGATGCACCCAGAGAAGAACATGACGACCCATAGCGCATCACTGACTATGTAATTACATGGAGATGTCGCCACCCCTCTACATCAAAGGCAATAGGAAAGATGTTTGTGTGCTCATGGAGAGAGAGAGAGAGAGAGAGAGGAGAGAGAGGAGAGAGAGAGAGAGAGAGAGAGAGATCCGAAATATCCATCTTGTGACATACAGACACATGGACTGGCAAAGCAACAGGACAACAGCATCCTTCCTCAAATACTGCCCTCACTAGCAGTCATGGGATGCTTACACTGCTTCACGCCGTAGTACACGTACAGCCTTTTGACTAAGCCAACACGTTACCCACTGTGTCACACTGCAGTGCGCCACGTACCCTTTAGTGTAGGCGTACAATTCACTCATTCTACTGCCTGTCCCCCTGGACGTAGAGGCGATGGGGACACCCGCGGTGACTTCAGGGAGGACACCCAGGGAGATTCTATGGCCCTGGCGACGCTACGGACCAGGGTGGGCCTCCCAGACACACACCCCCCGGAGGTAGAGGAGAGCGCTCTGTCCTGGAGGCAGAGACTGGGCTAGGGGCTGTTAAGAAACGGACATCAAGGGAGTCCCGTGGGACCCTGACGTGCATATCCAGAACATAGCCCTACATCTCCCCCAAAAGAAAGCTGGGCTTGGGGCAGCCTGGTCGATGGCTCCTGCAGGGTGGAAGTTTCCCAGGTTTACCCCAGCAGCTGGAGGAGGATGGTCAATGGGGCCGGGGGACAGGAGGGGTAGCTCCCAGGAGGACAAAAGCTGCCAACCGTATGGTGAGGGAGCCACGCGTCAGCAGGAGGTAAGGCGTCAGCCAGAGCCAGGAGACACCAGCCAGAGCCAGGAGACACCCGCCAGAGCCAGCCAGACACCAGCCAGAGCCAGGAGACACCAGCCAGAGCCAGGAGACACCAGCCAGAGCCAGGAGACCCACCAGCCAGAACCAGGAGACACCAACCAACCAGAGCCAGGAGACACCAGCCAGAGCCAGGAGACATCAGCCTGAGCCAGGAGACACCAGCCAGAACCAGGTCAGACAGAGGGTCAAGCTAGAGTGCTGAGAACAGTGAGGCAGTTTGCTGGAGATTGAGAGGGAAGTGGTAGTGAACTCGTGGCGTCTACCACAGACAGGAAAACAGTGCGCCAGAATCTTGCTTCATTAGCCATAAAAATGTGGTCAATTATCAGACCTTTCCAAGCGCCATAGCTTGCATGGATTTGATACCGCACAGTATAATATGGAGCCGAGTGTACAACCTTGATATCACTGCACACACACACGCACGCACGCACGCACGCACGCACGCACGCACGCACGCACGCACGCACGCACGCACGCACGCACGCACGCACGCACACCGCAGAGTTATGCAAAACTACCGTACCGATTTGAACGAATCTCGGTGGAAATACGGAACTCGCTCCAAGAACAAAATCATTAGATTTGGGTGCTGGTCCGGATCAAGGAGCTGATCCAGCGGTTTTTCCCCCAACTTTTTCGGGACATTGCAGGAGGCATTTCGTAAATATCTCTGTGTGTGTGGTGTGTGTGTGTGTGTGTGTGTGTGTGTGTGTGTGTGTGTGTGTGTGTGTGTGTGGGTGGGTGGGATATAGAGAGAGAGAGAGAGAGAGAGAGAGAGAGAGAGAGAGAGAGAGAGAGATGCTTAAATCTCAGGGAAAAAAAAGATTTATTAGAATGAACCTGTCAGAGCAACGAATCCAAGCAGCAAAATAACCTTCGTCACGGTGGAAGGTGTAGACGTGTGTACGTGTGTGTGTGTGTGTGTGTGTGTGTGTGTGTGTGTGTGGTAGTGTATGAATCTGTGTGTGTGTGTGTGTGTGTGTGTGTGTGTGTGTGGTGTGTGTGTGTGTGTGTGCGTCTGTGTAGTGTGTATGTGTGTGTGTGTGTGTGTGTGCGTCTGTGTAGTGTGTGAGTCTGTGTGTGTGTGTGGGTGTGGGGGTGGTGAGGGGGGGGGGGGGGGGGGGGGGGACAGCACTTCGTCAATCACTACACAGTTCCAGATTTTGCGCCTATTACTGCCACAGCCGAGACAATGAGGACTCAGGTAGGTTCGAACATTTTTTAAGTCCCTGCAACAGTTATGGAGAGGGATCACGAGATAAGCCGTGATCTCTTCGACCTATCGTCATACCATGTGACATCCTGAATACGGCGATACACTTAACCAGCTCTTTGCTTGCTGTACAGAACACACTGAAGGTGCGAGGCGTAAACTGTGTCCTGGTGTTCCTGGGTTTGCGGGTTCGAATCCCTGCCTGTCCGGTTGGTAGGTAGGGGCGAGGGGCGGGGGGGGGGGGGGGGGGGGGGGGGGGGGGGGGTGGGGGGGGGTGGTGGAAGGGGGGGGTCCCGAAGTTAATAGTTGTGTGTTTGTCTCTATTCCCCGAAAAGTCATTCGAATGAGACTATTTACCGAAGTTCCGTAGTGCCACCATATGTAGTGCATCTTGCAAACGCTCGTTAAATCCCAACTGACAAAATAATGAAGAGAAGGCCAGTTTCGATCACACGTATTCGCATAGCACTCATCCTCCGTGAAAAAAAAAGGTTAAAGGAATGAGTGACATACATTCGACTGAATGACAAGGGCAACGTATGTTTAGCGCTAGCAGGCAGCTATCAATCCGGCTCTGGCCAGGTAAGCAGCCCGTTGTGGTAAACGAGTTTGGATTGTAGAGAGCTTTGAACTCGGTTTCTAACTGAGAATAGGCGCTACATAAGTATCGTCAATAACTAAAATGAACTGGTTTTGGATCTGCGCTCGGAAAGTGCCCTTATAATTATCACTCTGCTTCCATTTCAGTAATGCTTACCTTTTAGACGCCGAGCTCCACGAACTTGTCTTCCCGAGTGCTTTCCCTTGCAGGGTTTCCGGCAAGACGACTTTCGAGCAGACGACGTTCGAACAGGCGACGAACATTTGATGTAATGTTTGTTGACAAATTTCTTCAGGTCTGACAGTTACAGGGTTCCAAAGTTCGCTTAGAGAGTCTTTTAAGCTTTCTACAGGACTCGTATGTCTTGCATAATTAACGGCTGAGAATAGTAAACAGTGGTTGACTGCAGTTAGATGACAACCCAAAACCTCACAACACCCATGCATGAATGGAGTTTTTCGGTTTGTTAACCTTTCTCAAGCATGAAATTTGGCCAGCTGACGAAGCCTCACAGCACAGAAATTGGAAGTTCCGAATTGAAAAGGGTTCCCTTCAAACCACACACCACTACTACCACCATAAAAAAAAGGTAAAAAAAAAAAAAAAAAATAAATAATAACGGAGAGAGGCGGGCGGAGGAGATGGGCGGAGAAAAGGTTAAAGGTGAAAGGGAGGCTGGGGGGAAAAGGGAGGAGTGGGGGGGGGAGAGAGCTGTGCAGAAGGGAGAGGTTTTTTCGCTTGAGAGGTCTTTTTATCTTGCTTTCTTTTTCTTTTCTTTCGTTTTTCTTTTTCTTTTTTCTTTTCTTTTTTTTTTTTTTTTTTTTTTTTAGCCACTTCTTGTTGAAAAACAACTGAATCTCACGCTGTGACCAGTTCCTCACACAAAGTTGTTGTGCATAGCGCAGAAGAAAGAAACGTGAATGAAAAGAAGAGCTCAGGCACAGAGGCAAATCATAGCTCAATTTCAGAAGGTTAGGGTGGTGCGTGCGTGCGTGCGTGAGTGCGTGCGTGCGTGCGCCTTCTTTTTCATATTTAATTCAAAGAAAAAAAATTATACTCACAAATAAAATCTGGATAATTTTTTCCTTTTTTTTTTTTTCAATAATGATTAACAAAAGGCAATAGCTGTATGGCCACAGGCGTGCTGCTAGGCCATTATTTTGACTGGACCGGAGTACAACTGAGTATATGCGACTTCTTCAGTTAAATCATCGAGTTCTTTGAGCTACTGTGGTCAGGAAGTATCAGGACTGTTAAACACACCACACCAGTGAAATGCAGCCATTGTTATCAGAATACAGTAAGTGAAACTTGAAATCATGTGCACACAGAATCAACATTAAGACAGAAAGGGAGAAGTGGGGATTTTCTTTTCGTACCTCCCACTTCTGTGGTAGAAGAGAACTTCGGTTCCGTTCAAAATATGATTTATTGAAATCTACCTAGGGATTCGTTGCGTCTTTGATATTATTAAATCGTTGCGCTTCTCTCTCTCTCTCTCTCTCACTCTCGCTCTCTCCTCTCTCTACTCTCCTCTCTATCCAGCTTCATTCTATTTTGCATCTGAAACAACGGGTATTTGGACGGGAGGAAAGTACGAAATGACAATCAAGCTATCTTTCGGTTTTAGCTAGCAGTGGTCTTGTTCGGTTTATCTCTGTCTGGTCTGTAGTCGTTCTGTCTGGTTCTTGTCTGTCTCTCTGTCTGTCTCCTCACTCCTCTCTCTCTCATCTTTCCTATCGTGTCTTGTAAGATATTGCGCACGTTGTTTCTAACTAGTAATCGTTTTCTGTCATGTCAGGAGTTTATAGTTCAGGGGCCGAAAAGCACGTCTGAGGGGTTGTTGTCTCTCTGGCGACCTGCTGTCGAGATCTCCCTAGAGTTTTTACTATCTTGGTTGTTAACAGGTGTTTTGCGTTGTTTTCTGTATGTGTATCTCTTCAAGGTTAGATGCCCTTGCCTAACTGATCCAAGTTTCGCATTGTGCACTGCGCGCGCGCCGCGGGGGGGGCGCGCGACATAAACACAACAATTTTAGAACACAGCCACAGGGATGTAGGTTTCTTTTGAGCGATAACCTATAATCGCCCATGACGAGATGGATGTGAGCATGGGAGGAAACAAAGTGAAGTGCAAATAATCTGAATTGGAAGGCAGACAACAACCTAGACAGTGCATGAGTTGTAGCGACATAGGAGATTTCAATTCCCTTTGTTTCATCGCACAGCCGATCACGAGGGTCCATATGAGTGCTGTCATCTCGTCAATTTCTTAAACAGTTTTTTTTTTTAAAAAATGGAAAATCCATAATTCATTAAAATGGTTTTCTGAAACCTACAACAAGTGCTTACACTTCTTTCATTAATAAACCTTAAATGAAAAACAAAAAATTTCTGCAAGGACCAAATTACTGCAGTTTGAAAAAAAAAAAACTTTCAGTGTTGGACATATGTCTCCAGTTCCGAACAATTTTTTAAATTGTTCCCCTTAAGTATGTTTGAAATTAAGATAAACATTAAATCTTTGCTCCCTCCCTCCCCCCCCCCCCCCCCCCCCCCCCCCCCCCCCCCCCCCCCCCCCCCCCCCCCCCCCCCCCCCCCCCCCCCCCCCCCCCCCACCCCCCCCCCCACCCACCCCCCCCCCCCCCCCCCCCCCCCCCCCCCCCACCCACCCCCCCCCCCCCCCCGCCCCCCCCCCCCCCCCCCCCCCCCCCGCCATGCCAAAGTAAATAACTAAATGAAGAAGTAGATAAATAAATAAAAATAAAATAAAAAGAAGAAAGAAAAGGGAATAAACATAAAACAGACAATAAAACTATAAATTTAGTCCATTTCCTGCGATTCTCTAGTGACTCGATATTTTGACGAACCTATTTATTATGCACTAGGACAAAAACAACAGCACGCATTCATTTTAATTTCTAGAGTTCAAATATGATAAGCTAGTTTCAAAAAAAAATTCTTTTTTAAAAGCTGATCTCTTTCGCTTCCCACCTTTCTTGGCCATGATTTTTATCCCAAAAGTCATTGAAAGGGGGTATTCTATCTCTTGGTGATTTTTTTTTTTTTTTTTTATGCAAAAGCATCCTCCCTTTAACAAGAATAAGGATATTCGGAATTGTGAGAGAGGTGTGGCATTATACGACCTTTCCCTTACAAGTGGATGGGGAAAAAAATAGCTTGAGTACAATCGCGGGCGGAAAAAAAAGTTTTTCTTTAACAACCAGTGGGTAGCAGATGGTTAAAACCATTTCTTTCGAATTTCTCCTTTCTCCTCTTCTGTGTTTAGCCACTATTAATACCAAACATACTGTCGTCATATTGTCACCAAAAGTGGTGGTAGTAATCCTCCTTTATCCTCATTTTGATTTTTTTTTTATCAACATCGTTGTCATTTACGTTTGTTATTGTTATTGTCATCATTGATAACTTTAACTCCCATGGTCCCATTTCCAATGGCCTCGTTTTCAGTCAACATCCCATGCTTGTGCCGAAGATGTGAAGATAAGTGATTGCTCGTTCTTCGTGTTTCATTGTCTTGAATGTTGTTGTTTTTACCTGAAGAAGACCCTAAGAGGTCGAAAAAAAAAAACGCGTCGTTGTTTTGGTCTGTAATCTGTTTGTGCACACTGTCTTGCGAAATCGCTAAACATTTTTAAAAAAAAAAAAAAAAAACGATTTTTTTGAACAGACTTGGAAGAGTTTGTTAGCCGCCTTGCGTTTTCTTGATATGAGTCTGAACTTTTTGTTACAGATCGGTGGTGAGGGATGCAATTTGCTGCACACATGTGGCATTCATGGCAAGTCGAAGCAAACAGTGTATTGCCTCTCATGCCGGACACGACGGGGAACCGTAGTTAGTGTAAAGAGGCCTGCTGTGTAACCATCAGATTTCAGAATGGGGGGTTGTACAATCTTTATTTACAAATAATGGGATTTGGGGTGTTTTGAAAGAGAGCAACGGCCCCCTTCAAAGCAAAAGAAGAGTCAGAGAGAATGAGGAAAGGAAAATCTTTATATTTTGACTTTAGAGGCCACTCGACAAGTGCAGAATTAAAAAAAAAAAAAAAGTCAGGGGTTAAAGGTGCTTGAGGTTACGGCCAGCAAAGGCCTCCAAGGCAGAGGAGTCAGAGAGAGGTCAGATGAGAACATCTTATATATTTTGATTTAACGGCCACGTGAAGCGCCAGGACTAAGGCCTGCTAGGCTGCGAGTCAACAGTTGTGAGATGGAACTGTCCTGAGGGCTGGGAATGTGTTCGAAAAGTTTCTGAGCAAAAAACCCCGTAAGCAGTTAGAGTTCCTCCTTCAGGTGGGGAAGCCACATAATATTCTTAACAGGACAGACATCTGGGACAAAGTTCGGGCGGACCAACATAAGCTGAAAAAAAAGTCAGAGGAGCTGGTGGAATGGAATTTGTTGCGTCAACGACCAAGATCAAACGCGGATGATCTCTAGAGTGTGGAAAGTTTCATGGTGGATCGTCGGGAAAATTTTGACTAATCACACAGGTCTCCACGGTCAGTGTCTGCATTGTTCAGATAGGGGAAGAATGAACTGAATCTGGGGTTGTGGGATTTTTTTAAAACTAGGATTTTGTTCAATTTTACTTCCCGAATTTTCTGAGGGGGAGGCCCACAGGAAGGGAAACACACAAAAAAACGAAAAAACAAAAAGAGAAACAAAAAAAAGAAAAAGAAAACAAAAAAAGAGAAAAAAAAAAAAAAAAAAAAGGGGAAAAAAATAAAAAAAAAAAAAAGGGGAAGGGAAGAAAAAAAAAAACGAAAGTGGAAAAAAAAAGAAAAGGAAGAGAAAAGAAAGAAGAAAAGAAAAAAAAACGCATTCATAAACCGGAATTTTTGAGGGTTCAGCAGAGAGATTCGAAACAACAGCTCAAAGAAAAGTTTTGTCGACGATTGGAGCAAGAGAAGGGCGTATCCAAGACTCAGCACTAGGGGGTGTATAAGAATTGGTGATGAACGCTTACAGACCGAGTTAAAGGCCCTTGATGGTGGATGGCAATAAGAGGTGTTTTAGGTTAGCGAGGATTATAAGCAGAACACAACACACGGGGTAAGCCGGGTTGGAGCGGATCAAAGTTATGGAAGGACGGAAAAGAGGTTCTTAGTAGCACCTCCAATACCGTGGGTTCCAATACTCGCTGCTTTCAGAAAGTTCTGGAAAAGCTGGAAACAGGTGAGGCGGACGCGAGAGGGTCCAAGGAGACAGACCGAGTATCGGAAAGTCATGCGAGGCGCTGGCGAAGTGGTTAGTCCCTGGGGTTTTTTCTTTTTTTTTTTTTTCTTTTTGTGAGGGCAGTCTTTTTAGCTGGAGAGCGTAAATTTTTGTTTGACTTTTTTTTGGTCTACTTGATACTGTTTAGCCTGAGTCTGTGTAGCCTGGGTGTCGGTCTCGTGTGTACCAACACCTTTCAGCCATGTGTTCAGTGTCTTGTGTCAGTTATTTTCCTTTTTTCTTCCGATCGCGCTCGTTTCGGGACCGCTCTTTCGCCGGCTCTCTCTGTCTGTCTCTCCGTCTCTGGGATTGTGCAGAGTTGTAGGTTTTATTTGTTTAAAAAAAAAAAAAAATAAAAGATAGCCCACCCCAACCGCCGGTCGATCTGCTGTGCTCTGTTCTGAAGCTAGCCTGTGTCTGCTTATCTACATCTGCCGTCCAGCCTGCCGCTGGATCAAGGCTCGCATCGAGATTAGTGTTCTGTTTCCCGCGTCATGCATACCATCACCACATTAGTCTGTCTGTGTGTTCAACTGAACAACGTAGTTTCTGCATGCAGTCTCGGACCTTCCCCTCATGCGCAGCTTATCCGCTGTGTTTTTCTTTATAAACTTACGTAGAGCGAAATCTGCGATGACCGAGCTTTGCGGTGGTGCAATGGTTAGTAGTGTTTCCTCCGCCTGTCACGCGAGAGAAAGTCAGCGAGGAGCGCCCAGGTTGGCCTTGCACTGAACAAGCAGGGTCGAGGCCACGGCTGCCGCCAGTGCTTCCCCTCCATTGGACGGGCACACGGCTGCGTTTTGATTGGAGAGAGCGCAGCGAGTGAAAAATTTTCGTTGATGGTCGGTAGCGCCTAATATAAGCGGCGGTCAAGGTCGGGGCGTTTCATAGTTCAGTCTTCAGTTGACGAGTGAACAGCGAGCATGTCTGGACGAGGCAAAGGCGGTAAAGGTTTGGGGAATGGGCGGCGCCAAGCGTCATCGCAAAAGTGTTGCGCGACAACATCCAGGGTATCACTAAGCCAGCTATCCGTCGTCTGGCACGTCGTGGTGGTGTCAAACGTATTTCAGGCCTCATCTATGAGGAGACCCGTGGTGTGCTCAAGGTGTTCCTGGAGAACGTTTCCGTGGATGCCGTCACTTACACCGAGCACGCCAAGAGAAAGACTGTCACGGCTATGGACGTCGTCTACGCCCTTGAAACGCCAGGGCCGCACACTGTACGGTTTTTGGAGGTTAGACACCGCCGTCGGCAGCCCTTCTACCAGTCTCTTCACCGAAAGAAAACGACCAAACAAAAAGCCCTTTTCAGGGCTACCATTACTTCCCAAGTGTGCTGGGCATTTTCGTTGCAGAGTTGGCTGGTTGTGTTGTGGTGTTTGAGTGTGTGTGTGTGTGTGTGACACTGACTCCAGTGCATTGACACATGGGTGAGTCTATATTTCTCATCACTATTGAACAGCTTGCTTGCTTGCATTTTTATTTTGTTTGCTTCTACAGCATTTAGTACCTTCGTGACTAAGTACGTACGTTTGTTCCTCTGAACAGTACTTTACAGCCTGTAGTACCTTTGACAAACAACCAAACTGGACATAACCTACACAGCAAAAGCTGCAGAGGTAAACAAACACAAACTAACTTTGATTCAAGACTGGCACAGCCTTTTTCCATCTCGAATGCAGTCCAGTTACGTATATGTTTTCATACGTCATTGCCTATGCGTTTCGTTGAAGTGCTTTTTTTATTTCATTTTATTTTTTAAATTCCATCGTAGCGAAAGCACCACACGGCAGAGAAATGATC
>JADBJO010005748.1:140000-147500 GCA_016801955.1 Conus betulinus | reverse complement strand
ATAGCACTCTCCACATTCTCTATTTCCGACGAAACAGGATTTATATATATATATATATATATATCACTATATATATATATATATATATATATGTGAATACAGAACACGACAGTCACTGTCCACGTTCTCTATTTCTGATGACACAGGATTCAGAGTTCTATATATCAATATAGAACACGACAGTCACTGTCCACATTCTCTATTTCTGACGACACAGTTAACGAGGAAGGATGAACCCCAAGGATCACTACATCAGCCGGACTGGCCTGGTCCTGATCGACTGCACACGGGTTCACTGTAGTGTAGGTCCCCACCACGCAATGAGAGACAGAGACATGGTGTCGTTGGTTTGTTTCAACCTCTGTGCAGTCCTGTTGTCCATAGTGAAGGCAGGAGGATGGCCACTATATGGACCATGGAAAGCCTACATTAAATAAAACAAGAAACCACACGAAAGATGTTTACATATATTTTATGTGGACAATTTGTCTGCTGTTCACTTTTGTCATGTGTTGTAACATTTGGGAACAGAGAGAGAGAGAGAGGGAGAGGGAGAGGGAGAGAGAGAGAGAGAGAGAGAGAGAGAGAGATGTAGTAATAATTTTCTTTTGAAATGTCTACGGACAAAACCAAAGGTACATGATTTGATTCAATCTTGCGTAGAACCTTTAAATAACAAGAGTCACAAGAAAGGGCACACACATCATCAGACATAAAAAAAAAAAAAAAAAATAATCGATGACACTGCTTCTGAAATGACACTGAAATCACGTGACACTGGCCGTTTCAAAGGAGGGCACACGGTTCACAGTGATTTGCCACATTCATTCACCCAAGTGTCCTGAGACTGTCTGTCAACATTGAGAGGTGGACCTCTGTACACACAGCTAAATTCAAACTCGTTTTCAAAATTCTGTGAGACATTAAAGGTTCTACCATTAAGATTACCAGATGCCAAATATCCACAAGCAAATATCATTGTCAGCAAAATTGAGCCTGTCGATCATCTAGAGATGGGCATGAAAATTGATTTGTTTAATGCTTCTACAAAGCTCTGAGTTGTTTGACGTGGCAAAAGTGAGCTTCATCAGTCACGCCAACCGAAGCCGAACAACAGGACGCTGCAAAACGGCCTTCACCCGACCCGGAGAGGAGCCAGTGTGCTTGCCGGCAACTTGGGGAGACACGTCCGGCAGCTGTTCTGGACGACACCTAGGAAGACCACGAGACGCACCATGCCACATTCACCCAGGGGTTTTCCATCTCACCCCAGGCGTCATGACCTGCCGTTTCCACTGGAGAGGCGTGCTTGGTGGAACTACTATGACGTTTTGAGTGACTGGTGCTAGATTTATATTTCCTACTCAGAACATTTGTCGGTTTTATGGAAGTAGATTTGTTTTAATTTCAGCACAGAAATTACCCTATCTGACAGGTTTATACTCAGCAGAAGGAAGTTGATATCAACGTTATCTTGAAAATTAGAAATCTCTCTCTCTCTCTCTCTCTCTCTCTCTCTCTCTCTCTCTCTACTTATTTATTTTTTTTTTATTTTTGTTTTATTTGCACCCCCCCCCCATTATTCTATTCTGTTGTTAGTTTATCAGTGACATGCCTGATAACTCATTTAAGATTTTGCAATGGAATGCCAGATCTGTGTTCACGAACGAAGCATTTTTACGTCAACATCTGGTAAATAACTGCTACAAAATATTGATTTTGCAATCACTAAATGTGTGCAAAACTAAATTACCAAAATTACCACACTTTTATTATCCACCAGTGCACAATCGAGTTTTTGACACAAAGGAAAAAGTCAGCACTGCTATATATATATCAGAGAAAGGCACTGAATACTTAATACGACCATCACCAGCACCGTCTGATCTTGCAAACTTATATTCGTGCGCGGGCCACAGTAAAAGTCAATAACAACGTTGTTCTCAACATTGTGTCTGTATATCTGCCTAAAGGTCCAGACGAGAAAAATACTGAATGGTTACATACAATAGACAGCTCTAAGGAAAGATGGTTGATTGCCGGAGATTTTAATGCTCACGCTCCATTTTGGGACAAAGGTTGTTCATCCATAACAAGCAATCGTTTTCTTGAAAAACGTGGTGGATTCTTCATTGTATTTGCTTAATGATGGGAGTATAACTAGGATTCCTGACATTCCACCCCCATAGATCAAGCGCAATAGATCTGACAATGATTTCCCCCCCAATTAGCCTTTGATTGCTTGTGGCAAACTTTTGATGACACTCTTGGAAGTGATCATCTGCCCATCATAATGACAATTAATAAAAATATACGATATAAAAAAAATTGCCTGAAGACAAAATACCTAAATACAATTATAAGTTTGCCAACTGGGATAAGTTCAAGGCTTTTCTTTCCTATAGACACATAGAGACCTTTGTGAAGATGAAGAAAATGTAAATGATATGTATTCAAAATTCAACAAAATGATTCTCTTGGCCGCTGATGATTCAATACCAAAATGTCATACTAATACTTCTCAAAAACACTCATACCGGTAATGTGTGGTGGACTAAGGATTGCGAAGAAGCTGTAGCCTTAAAGAAACTGAAATACAAAGAATATATTAAAAACAAAAGTGAAGAAAACCACCTAGAAATGAAAAAAAGCTAAGTCACACTCTAACCGGAGTAATTGCAAAAGCAAAGCGGCTTTACTGGACAGCGTTTTGTGCCAAGAAGTTTCTCATCATAAAGACCTTCAAAAAGTGTGGCAAAAATTTCAAACTATGAAAAAAGGGATAAATCTACCAAGATATCCAGTTAATTTGGATAATAAAAAAATTCTCAACCTCATCTGAAAAAGCAGAGAAGCATTCGCTAACATGTTTCAAAGACGATGCGTCTAGAAAGTCTTCCACAAGATTGCATACAACATAGGAAAAGGGAAGAAAAAAACAGAGATGTACGAAGAGCCAGTTTCAAATAATGACCACTATATAAATGCCCCCATAACTATATGCGAGTTAAACGACTCCATCTCCCTGATAGGTAATAAATCATCATCAGTTGGATTGGACGCTGTTTCGAATGAAATGCTGAAACATTTACCAGATAATTATTGTTTTTTTTTGAAAATATTCCAACGGGTTTGGAATAATGGTGTTATGCCATCAATTTGGAAACAGTCTGTAATTATCCCCATTGTAAAGCAAGGAAAATCTCCTACAAGTGTCCACAGTTACCGGCCTGTAGCTCTGACGTCTCATGTAGGAAAACTTATGGAAAGAATTATACTAAATCGGCTTATCTATTTTTTGTGATAAAAATGAAATAATACCTATTATCAAGCAGGCTTCAGAAAAGGAAGATCAACAACTGACCACATTGTAAAATTAACAACACAAATTAAGCATCAATTTGCCAGGCGAAAGAGTATTCTGGCAACATTTTTTATGTTAAAAAAGCCTTGATAGCGTGTGGCATGCTAGATTGCTTTATAAACTGAAGAAAATTGGCATATCTGGTAATTTTTTAACTACACATTAGAGAATTTTTATCAGAAAGAAGTTTGCAAGTCAGGGTAGAAAACACATATTCAAATTTTAAATCGTTAGAAATGGGCATTCCCCAAGGTTCCGTAATTGCTCCAATGTTATTTAATATTTTGTTACATGATCTCCCAAAGCACGTAACTAAAAACGCTACCGTTGTGCAGTATGCTGATGATCTGTGTATGTGGATAAATGCTAGTCTAAGAAAAAACACACGCCAAAAAGATCAATCAACTATTACAAAAAAAAAAATGTATCAGGCAGAGCTAAATAATCTTAGTAAGTATTTGTTTTTGAAATGGACTGAAACTTTCCCATGAAAAAACGTATATAGTGTTATTTAATAATGGTGATGATCCTGTTGATCTGCCGTCTTTTAGGCTTGATGGAATAACACTTCAGTATGTACACTCAGTAAAATTCTTAGGCGTTTACTTCACATCTAAATTGACATGGAAAGTTCACATTGATTATCTCTTAAACCAGGCAAGGAAAAGCTTAAATTTTTTGAAAATCTTAAGCAAGCAAAGCTGGTGCCAGGATGTAAAAACATTGAAACATCTGGCAATATCACTCGTTCGTTCTAAGCTATCGTATGCTCAAGAAGCTTTTTTTTGTGCTCCTAAATATTTGTTGCAAAAACTGCAAAGTGTTGATAGCAAGGCTTTTAAATTATGCTTGGAATCCCTGTACATGCTTCTACAGTAGGGACATATTCAGAAATTGATGTTTTGCCTTTAAACGAATACAGAACACTCACTTTGGCAAAATATGTTATGAAATGTACAGCTATGAAAGGTGTAAATGAAACAGAAATCTCTTTACATCCATCTACTGATTACCCCAAACGAGCAAAAAAAAACATTTCCTGCTTGTCAACTATTGGTCGTACTCTGCCCATTTGTTGCAGAAAACTGATTTGACCCCCGACTCTTTGGCAAAGATTTCTCACACTGATCCAATCCCAAGCTGGGAAAGAAACAGGGCAAAATTTTGACCTTAATCACACTGATGCTAAAAAAGCTGATCATCCGCATATCTTGTCATATTCAGCAAAGATGCATATGCAAAGCAAGTATCCTAACCATCTTAAGGTATATACTGATGGATCATTGACAAAGAACAAAGACGCTGGATCTGCTTTTGTTATTCCATCACTTAAAGTAGATAAAGCATATTCGATAGGCAAAATCGATCTATTTTAGTTGCCGAAATGATAGCTATACTAATGGCTTTGACATATTTAATCGATTTACCGCAATCGATCTTGCAAGTATTATGTGTCGACTCAATGTCAGTACTACAATCTATCAAGTTTTTCAGTTCTAATTCTGAAAACTTTATTTTAAAGGAAATATGTTATTTAATTCATATTTGATGTGTGCAAAGGGACCGATTTGACGTTTTTTTCTTTTCTGGGTTCCTTCACACTGTGGAATCAGGGGCAATGAATTCGCGGACAGATCTGCTAAAAAGGGAGCTAAAAACTGAAATGAGTGCACAGTCACTTTCTGTGCCCTTGACTTTACAAGAGTGTCATCAAGTTTTAAAACATGTGGCTTGGGATTTTTTTTTAGAAACAACCAACCAGAACATCCCTTATTTGCGGGTTAATGCTCAAAATAGCCATGTTCTTAGTTTTGATGAGGTTGAAGGCATTGAAACACCTGCAGGTTCGTGATATGTATCAGTACAGGAACTTTGTTTCAGTATTTTATAGACTGAAACTCGACGCATTCAGAACGAAATATAGTGCAGGAACAAAATGCATATGTGGTAAGGCAAACGTGTCAAGAGCCCACGTTTTATTTGATTGTGTGACTCTTAAGGCATACTTACCATGTTTATTAGGCATGACAGTGACTGATGTTTTTTTTTTGATATTGATTTTGCTTTCAAAGTTACCTTTTGTTTAATATGTAGTCCTGTTAGATATTTACTATAATGTTAAAGTAGTAATTATTCCATATTTTGCGTGTGTTTGACGTCACTGTGTAAATGACGTCACAATAAGAAAGAAAGGCAGACAGAGAGACAGAAAGAAAGAGTGCAGACGGGAAGAAGGAATGAATGTAAGCGAATGTCACTGAAGAAGAACAGACGGGAAGAAGGAATGAATGTAAGCGAATGCCACTGAAGAAGAACAGACGGGAAGAAGGAATAAATGTAAGCGAATGCCACTGAAGAAGAAGAACAGACGGGAAGAAGGAATAAATGTAAGCGAATGCCACTGAAGAAGAACAGACGGACGAAAAATAAACAAGGAAAGGACAAAGGAATGACGAAAAGAGTGAACAAAGAGGTGACGATGGAACGAAAGACAGGAACAAAGGAAAGAAGAAGAAGAAAGAAGGGGAGGAGGAAAGGAAAGACGGAACGGAAAGAAAGAAGAACAGAAAGATGAAGAGCAGGGAGGGGTGGAGGGGAAGGGGGGGGGAGAGAGAAACATGAAGCCGTTGGTGACGAGGTGTGGCGGTGTGACACACGGTGACAGGCTGTCCCTGTGGTGGTGTCACTCAATGACGCACAGAAAACTGCTGGACCTGGACCATGACAGATAGTCATCATCATCCCACAGCTTTCCCCAGCGCTATGACCACCGTCCTCTCCATCCCCTGGACATTGTTGTAGTCCGTGACGATGACCTGGTCAGTCTGGGCCAGGGCCAGGGCCAGATCATCTTCATCAGCGGCACTGGGGGGATGTGGTACCACCCTGGCCTGTACATGGTGATGACCACTCAGACGACGTACGAGGACGTCAGCATGACGAACATCAGGAAGGTCAGCACAGAGAACCCAGGTGTCCCTGTACCGGGGGGCACCTGAAAACAGCATGATCATGATGACATGGCGTCACTGTACACCTCCACCCCTGGCTGGTCTGATGCACAAAGACACACTGACATGACAGACAGACAGACAGACAGACAAACAAAACAGACAGACAGAGACAGACACACACACACACACACACACACAGAACCAGGCCATGGTGTACAAGAAATAAATGTGAATCAGAGGAGGAGATCCAGATCTATTTCTCTGTCAGGACTTGTGCATTGTACAGAACTAGATCTAAATTAGATCTCTTGTCATCACCGGTATGATCATGCTGCTGCTGCTGCTGCTGCTGCTGCTGATGATGATGATGGTGGTGATGATGATGATGATGATGATGATGATGATGATGATGAGTCGGAACAGTTCCTACCTGGCTGTCCCACACGCAGTTCAGACAGGAGTTGACCAATGGTGTCGGCACACTGGTCACACTGCCAGGGCTCACCCTCACTGTGACCTGCCTGACCCACGTGACTCAGGTGCCGGACTGGTGGTCCCTCTGTGGCGAGATGCGGTGCTGAGGTGCTGTACTGGGGAATGGTGTGGCCATCCATCCAACGTGTCCCCTCCACCTGTCTGGTGACTTCAGCTGGAGACCGCAGAGGTTCCGTGACTGTGCAGATCTCCAGCCAGGACGGAGGGGGACGGCTGGGGTCACTGTCCCTTCTGTACACTGACGCTGCCCACACACGGACTGAGGGCAGTCGGTGCCGGACAGCTGTCAGCCACTGGAAGAACTCGTCACTGTGACACAGGACACAAAGTCAGGTGTAGGTCCCCGTAAACTCCGTGTAGATCTAAGACAGGATCTATAGATCTACAGCACATAGTCTGTAGCCACATGTCATTCCGCCCCTCCTTCTTGTCTATTGGAATAGCAGTGGTGGTGGTAGTGGTGGTGGTAGTAGTAGTAGTAGTAGAAGTAGTAGTGGTAGTAGTAGTAAGAACAGTTGTAGTAGCAGTAGCAGAAATAGTAGTAGTGGTAGAGGTAAATAGTAGTAGTAGTAAGTAGTGGTAAATAGCAGTAGTAGTAGTGGTGGTGCTGCTGGTAGTAGTAGTAGTAGTAGTAGAGGAGTAGTAGTAGTAATATTAGAAGTAGTAACAACAGCAGCAGCAGCAGTA
>JADBJO010005748.1:82500-137500 GCA_016801955.1 Conus betulinus | reverse complement strand
ACAGCAAGGCTTAGTAGAGCATTACAGCAGAGCATGTCACTTGAGCATTGTTTGCACACAAGTCTGGGTCTGGCATATCTTGATGGAGTGGCTGTCCAGACAACAGAGACTATGTCTACTGACCATTTTTCTGTCTGTGTATGTCTTCTTTTCTGTTTGTGGATCGTGACCACTGTAGCGATGTGTACTGACGTGATGTCTTCGTTCAAAAAGTTGTGCGTTTACTTTATAGTTGGTAGTTTGCGGTGAACTCTCTGAAACAATGTATCCTCAAAGCGCTGCCTTTGTATTGTTTCCTGGTATCTGTCTACTTAGAATCTGATTCCTTTTTCATGGCGTATTGTGTTCCCTCTAGGTATGAATCATTTTCATTGTATGTGCAACATTTCGGTTACATTCTAGCAATGAAGTGTTGGATGTTTCTACCATTATGCTTTAAATGCCCGTTAGAGGCGTGATTTGTTGTTGCTTTTGTTATGTGCAACCAGAAACTCAGTTGCGTACAAGTTGTAACCTGATTTCATTGTGCATAAACCATGTTCCACTGAGACAGGAAGATTCACTACATTTTAAGCAGGCCTTTAACACTGCACACTTGTGTTTGTTTGCATGTGTGTGTGTGTGTGTGTGTGTGTGTGTGTATGGGGGTGGGGATAGGGGGCGCGGTGTGTGAGAGAAGGGATGCAAGTTGCCCATCATATACTTGTATAAAGCCTTGAACCCTCCACTGTAATAACCAGTTGTGATGGGTTTTCATCTGATTCTGTGTGGGGAGGATGGGGGAAAGAAGAGAGTACATGGTTTGGGAGGAAGAGGGTGGGGTGGGGTTATGGGGGGGGGGGGTGGGGGGGGGGGGGGGGGGGGGGGGTCAGGAGGCGGGGGAAGGTGCATCCATGCAAATGATGATCAGGGGAATGAGTTTTTCACTAACATTAGAATCTTGCAAATCTAATACATTTTTGTGACAAATAATTATCGGCAAATTATGTGTCAAATGATAGGAATGTGTTTTGCATTCAGCAACTGAAGAAAACATTTTTGAGTCTAAAATGTCATTTTTTTTTTTTTTTCGGATGGGGTGCTGGGGGCAAAAACTGTACTAAAAGCAAAACCCCTACATCCATGCTGGCATGATAAATGGCGGCACCAGAGAAATTTGCCAGTTTGCCTGGGGAGAACGGGCCAAGCTCTGCTCACAGAAACTTCTTGTGACAACAGTACAGTACACTGAAATACAACACATTGCAATACAACAAAACACTAACATGAAGTAACACTATTTTTATATATAGAACACAATATAAATTAAGCCAGCGCACTGTACTGTTCTGGATACAGAAAACAACGGCGCACACTGTAACAACATACAAGTTGAACAGAGGCAATCCGGTAGAATAAGGGAAACAACTGTTCGCAGCCTATGTTATCAGCGAAATCCATGGTTATTTCTCTTGATTTTTTTGTCCCGCATTTAGTGCGTATAATTATTGCAGAAGTTCTACAAACATTCAAGCTTCATATCAATTAATTAATTAATTTGTTCATTCCCTTCTTTACTTCTTTTTATAAGTTCCTTCTTTTCTTTATTTCTTATTGGTTTCATTTACGTTTTCTTTCATATTTGTTAGCGCTTAGGGCTATGTAAGATAAAGTGACATAAATGATAATACTAATACCAATACTACTAATAACAATTATAATAATGATTATCATTATTACTATTATTATCATTATTATTATTTTTACAATAATGATAATGATAACAATAATTATTATTTTTTATCACTATCATATATTTTACTTATCATTCATTCAATAATTTGTTTATCACTGTGTTCATTTATTCATTTATTTGTTTTCCATTTGCGAGAGTTGATGAACGTGTTCAAATAAAAAATGATATGATATCTGACACAAAGAGACCAGATTCAACATTCGATTGGTGTGTTGCCTATTTGGGTTCATCAGGACCAGCTGGAATGAGGTAGGAACGGGAGGCGGGGGAGGGGGGGGGGAGGAAGGGGGCGATTCGGAAGAGGAGGGGAGGAGGAGGTGTGTGTGTGACCTAAGTCAAAAACTGACCTGTCTCTAGGAACCTCATCAAAGAGGATGAAGGCCGCAGGATCACCAGGACCAAGCAGCTGCTTCAGATCGGCAAACATTCTGATTGACGTCAATGACGTCACTGAAGTCATCAACGTCACAGATGTGACAGTGGATTCCAGCTGGCGGTGGTGCTGCTGCTGCTGCCGCCGACCCCAGCATTCTGCGCAGCTGCTCCTTCAACAAAATCATCAATGCTTTATTGTCGGACCCACTAACAATGACCACTTGCCTCCCCTGATTCGCCCACTGCAGGGCCTTCAGAACCAGCACCACGGTCTTCCCGGTGCCTGGCGGACCCTGCAGGTACAGGTATTGTGGCTCTGGCTGCCTGTTGAGCAGAAACCACCTGCTGGGGCGTGAGGACGAGGGAGACGAAGCGCAGGGCAGTTTCGGCCACCGCCTCTCCGAAAGCCCTCAGCACCTTGCGTGGTCTGCCAGCTGTGGGGATGTCGACCGTGCTGGCTGGTCCACAGAACCTGTTACAGTCCACACACACACACACACACACACACACACACACACACACACACACACACACATCTGTGTATGAAAAGAGAGAGAGACAGACAGACAGACAGACAGACAGACAGACAGAGACAGACAGGCAGGCAGACAGACAGACAGAGACAGACAGACAGAAAGAGACAGAGAAAGACACAGAGAGAGCACATCTGTGTATAGAGAGAGAGGGAGAGAGAGAGAAAGACACAGAGAGAGCACATCTGTGTGTGGATAGAGACAGAGAGAGACAGAGATGGCAGTTGAAATATGACTGTGTTACTATACCTAAATTAGTAAATAGCATATAGAATTCTTGTCATTTATTTTTCTTAGGTTCTTTGACCTGAGGTTGACTCCATGCTCAAAATTCTGCTTAACCGAGTTTTTCTTTCTTTCTTCTTTCTTTCTTTCTTCTTTTCTTCCCCCCCCCCCCCCCCCCCCCCCCCCCCCCCCATTCCCCTCCACATGTTCGGAGTTCCCAGTTTGCAGAAAGTGTGCAACTTATATGGAGTCTGTGTCTCTCAGGCAGAGGCGTAGTCTTGTTCCACCGAGGAGTCAGAGGCAGAAAGAGTCGTTTTGATATCAAGACGTTCTAAAACATGAGAAACGGTCCCTGAAGAGCCCTCCAGAGCCTGTGAACTATTAGAAAGGAAAGAAAGGAAATGAAAAATGAAAGAAAAGAAATGATTCTGAAACAGGCACTGGACTCCCTTTTTCATTCTCCGTGTGGTCAAACCTTCCAACTGGTGCAGCAAATCATGTCTACTGGAGCAGTGTGGTGCTGGCTGCTTTTGGGGATTGCATTTGTCATTTAGGATATGCATGCATGTATGTGTGTATATATGTATGAATGTATGTATGTATGTATGTATGTATGTATGCATTTATGCATGTATGTATGAATGTATGATCCTATGTATGGATGTATGTATGTGTGTATGTATCTTATGCATGCATGCATGTATGTATGTATGTATGCAAGTATGTATGTTCTTTTCATGAACCAGCATGAAAACTGACAGATGTTGACTTTCAAACTGTGCTTTAAACAGTATATCAGCTGACTAAAGCACTGAGAGACAAAGAACTGGAACCAGCCGGAGAGAGAAAGGACGTGGGGACAGAGAGAGAAGAGAGTGTGGGGGGGGGGGGGGGGAGAGAGAGAGAGAGAGAGAGAGTATGTGAAAGATAACGTTTATCGATGCGCCTGCAATCTGGACTACTGTGCATTGTTGTTGATTTGACAAGTTGATGCATTAAAGTAAGTGATATGTATGTATGTATGTATGTATGTATGTACGTATTCATGTCTGTCTATCTGTGTATCTATCTTTCTGTCTGTTTTTTTTTTTTTTCAGTCACTTAGCCAAATCATATCTATCTCTCTATCTGTCAATCTGTCTTTCTATCTATCTATTTTTTCTTTTTTTTTTTTTTTTGTTTGTTTGGTTTTTTTTTTTTGTTTGTTTTTTTTTTACAAGTTATTTTGCACTTGTGTTTTCCCCACTACTGAACTGTTCAGTACTATCTATCTATCTATCTATCTATCTATATCATAGGCATATGCTTACCATGCATATATATATATATATATATATATATATATATATATATGTATGTATATGTATTTATATATATGTTTAAAATAAGGTATCAAAAGGAAGTTTTAAAACTACAATATTGTTTCGAGCGCTTGCTGTCTTCAGGATGGTTTAGTGTCACTCACTGCCGTGTGTTATATTGCCTGATGTGCGAGTTGGCTTCACGTGTATTTTCAGTTTTGTTTACAATTCAAAAATGTGTTTGCACGTGCGGGTTGGCTGCACGTGTAGCTCGGTTCTCAAGTTATTTGTGGTTCAGGGTGTTTTTGCTAACAACGATTTCCATTTGTGCCTGCAGTATATATATATATATATACATATACATACACACACACACACACACACACACACACACACACACACACACACACACACACACTGTAATGTAAACACTATAAATGAATATACATGTTAGAGAACACGCAATCGGGTTTGCCTAACGTTTGACCTAACTTCCCCTAACCCCATCCTCTGCATATCAAAACGTTGTAAATCATTCTGGGGTGGACCTGCAATTTCAGCAATTCTCTTGTCACTCTCATTCGTTCACTGTATAATTCTGAAAAGCATTTCAATCACAAGATAATACTGCCACCTCCTCAGCATTCAAGGAACTCCATCACATGATAGTGCAATCTTGTTCACATAACTTGACATAGCTTCTAACCCTGCTGTCTACATATCAAAACAAAGTCAGTCACTTCGGATTGATCTAGAATTTAATCATTTTCAAATCACTCTCATCCATTTTCTATCTTTTTCCGAACGGGGTTATTACACATAATAATCTTACAACATCTAAAGCACCGAGAGCTATTTCATATGGTAATATTCTGTTCGCGTAACTTTTCACATAGCTCTTTAACTACTCCTCCTACGCACTACGTATCAAAGCGTAGCTGAACGCGGGCAAACAGTTTCGAGTTCCTGCCCATTTTAGAATCAGGCTCTTTCAGTTCCTACTGATTTCCGAATAGAACCACATCTATGCTATGCTTTGATATTTTGCTGAGTGTGCGATCGTGTTCGCATCACTTTTGTTAATACTTTCCACAACTCTCCCCTCTATGTATTCAAACAGAATCCCTTTACCTCTTTTAGAATCATTCTCGTTCAATTTCAGTTAATTTCCGAACAGAATTTCTGTCATACATAAATGCTGTAACATCTCTACCAGTCTTGGACATACCTCTGACTGTGCGATCGTGTTCACGTAACTTATGGCATAACCTCTCTATACGTGTCAAAAACAGAGTTGGTCATATTGGACTGATCTGCAATCTAATCCTTTTCTTATCACTCTCATTCACTTTCTACTCATTTCCGAAAAAAATATTTCAGGATTTCAACTGCTCAGTAATAATGCAACATTTCCAGCATTTCAAAAACTGTTCCACATAGCATGATCCTGTTTACATAACTTTTCACATGCCTTCAGTTACCCCTACCCTCCACGTACTGAAGCCAAGTCGGACGCAGGCAACAAATCTGAATCCATATCCATTTTAGAATCGCTCTCTTTCAATTTCCATTGAATTTCCAAACCATTTTTGCCACAAAAATGCTGCAACATATCCACTATGCATGGACATGTCACAGTTCATGCAGTCACGTTCACATAACTTTAAACTTTGCCCTACCCCCTGTATGCCAAAACGTTGCAAGTCCTTTTGGGTTGATCTGCAATTTCAGCAAATTCTTGGTACTTTCATTCATTTCTTATCTATTTCCAAACAAAGTTTCAACCACAACCACCTCCACAGGAACTATTTTACACAGTGCAATCACGCTAGCGTAACTTTCTCCCTAGCCCAACCCTTCATGGATCCAAAAACATAGTCTGCCACTGGATTTGTCTTGTCTTTATCCAGTTTCTAATCACTGTCATTCATTTGCTTTTTTTCCGGAATGGGATTTCTGTTACATAATAATCCTACAATACCTACAGCATGTTGATAACTATTTCACTTGGAATGGTCATATTCGCATAACTTTTCACATAGCTTCAACTATCCCTACACTCTACATATTGAATTGTAATTGAATGCAGACAACTTGTTTGAATTCGTGACCATTTTAGAATCTTAATTTGTATTGATTTCCGTGCAGAAGTTTTGACGTACATAAACGCTGCAATGTCAACGTTATGTTTGGATATCTATTAGGATACAGAATTGGGCTCTCATAGCTTTTAACGTAACTTCCCCAAACCTTACCCTCTGCATATCAAAACGTTGTCGGTCATTTTGGGTTGATCTGCAATTAAGCAATTTCTTGTCGCTCTCATTCATTTCCTGTTTCCCAACAGATTTTAAACCACATGATAATGCTGCCACCTCCGCAGCATTCCAGAAACTATTTTACAGAGTGCAATCGTTTTCACATAACGTTCGAACTAACTTCTCCTAAGTGTAAAGTGCGTTATTTTATTTCCAAAGGATACCACAAAACTTCTGGATATTTTGGCGAAAGTGCCTTTTTCAACAAATACAGGACGAGAGATAAAAAAAACAATACTTCCCTTGAACAGCACAATCCGCAAATGAAACTTTTTTCATTTGCGGATTGTGCTGTGCAAGTGAAGTATTTTTTTTGATCTCTTGTTCTGTAGTTGTTGAAAAAGGCACTTTCGCCAAAATATCCAGAAGTTTTAACCACCCCTACCCTCTGCGGGTCCAAGCATAGCCGAATATGACGACCAGTTTAGAATTCGCACAGTCAATTTAGAACTACTCTATTCCAATTTTGATTGAACTCCAAACAGACTTTCGGCCATATGCTGATACTGCTATGTCTACACCTTTCTTACATTGTTGAGTGTGCGATCGTGATTGCATAACTTTCCACATAACTTTCCTCAACCCTACCCTCTATTAAACAGAGTCGGCCTGTCTGGACTGGACCCGGAATTTAATAACATTATATTCACTCTCATTCATTTTCTATCTTTTTTTTCGACACATAATAGTGATACAACATCCTCAGCATTTCGGGAACTATTCCATGTAGCGTGTTCGTGTACGCCTACTTTTCACATAGCTTCAACAAACTCCAACCCTCTAAGCGGTCGGACGCTGGCAACCAGTTTTGAAGTCGTGACTATTTTTCAATCGCTCTCTTTCAATTTCTACTGATTTCCGAATAGAATTTAAGGCCTATGGTAATATTGTAATATCTACACTATGCTTCGATATATTGCCAGTGAGCGATCTTGTTCGCGTAACTTTTGACATCACTTCTCCTAACCCTACCCTCTTTGTATGCTAACAGACTCATCATCCATTTGGATTGATCTGGAATTTAATCTTTTTTTTTCTTTTTTAATCATTCTCATTCATTTGTTCTCGTTTTTCAAACAGGATTTCTACCCCATAATAATCCTATAACAGCTACAGCATTCTACAGACTGATTCAAATAGTGTGATGTTGTTTGCATAGCTCTTCACACACCTCCAGCTATCCCTACCCTCTAAGTATCAACGCATACCCGGAAATGTATGGTCAGTTTCAAATCGTCATTGTTTTAGAATCTTTCTGTTCCGTAAACTTCCGAACAGAATTTCTGTCATATGTAAATGCTGTAGCATCTCTACCAGTCCTGGACATATCTTACATTGTGCGATAGCGTTTGCATGATTCTAACATGACTTCTCCAATCCCTACCCTCTACATGTCAAATACACACGGTCGGTTGTACTGGATTATCTGGAATTCAATCCTTTTTCTAATTGCTCGTTCATTTTCTATTCATTTCAGAACAGGATTTCAATAACACAATAATGATACAACGTTTCCAGCATTTCGGGAACTATTTCACGTTGTGTGATCGTGTTTGCATAACTTTTCACATGGCTTCAGTTACACCTATCCTTTACATACCAAAGTGTAGTCAAACTCGGCCAACCATTCGAATTTGTAATCATTTTAGAATCGCTCTCTTTCAATTTCTATCGATTTCCAAACAGAATTTCTACCATATGAAAATACTACAATATCTACACTATGGTTGGTAAATCTTTCTTTATGCAGTCGCGTTTGCATAACTTTTAACATAACTTCCCCTAACCCTAACACCAGCAAATCAAAACGTAAATCATTTCGGGTTGTTCTGCAATGTAAGCAGTTTCTTGTCACTCTCAGTCATTCCCTTTTATCTCTTTCCAAACGAGATTTCTACATATAATAATCCTGCTACACCTATAGCATTTCGAGAACTACTTCACATGTTAAGATCGTATTCACATTGCTTTTCACATAGCTTCAGCTATCCCTACCCTCCATGCATCAGAGCGAAATGGGATGCTGGCTAGCATTTTCAAACTGTAAATATTTCAGAATCCCTCTCTTTCGATCTCTAATGATTTCCTGGCAGAATTTATGCCATATGTGATACCTCTACATTTAGCTATGCAATAATACATGTGCTATGGTGTTTGCATGACTTTTGAAATAACTCTCCTGAACCTACCCTCTGCGTGTCAAAACAGGATTGGTCATATTGGAGTGATCTGAAATTGAATCCCTTTCTAATTACTCACATTCATTTTCTATTTATTTCCAAATAGATTTCAATAACACAATAACTATACAACATTTCGACCATTTCAGGTACTATATTACATAGTATGATGATCTTACATAACTTTTCACATCGTTTCAAGAACCACTACCACCTGCGGATCAAACCATAGCCAGCTATTCTAGACAGTTCGAATTGGTCATCGTTTAATCATTGTTCTATTTCAATTCTAACGATTTCCGAACAAGATTTATACTATATGTCAGTGCAAACATACCTATGATACGCTTTTATATATTCTACGTTGTGCGATTGTCCTATTGTAACTTTTGACGTTGATATTCTTACTGTATCATCCTAAAATTAAAAATCATTCGATCTGCAAGTCAGTCATTGCAGGGATCTATCGCTTCCATGTTGTTTCAATCTATGAAATCAGTCCCCACCATACTTGGATGTTATAACAACCACCCTATACTCAGTCTCCTTTGACATTTCTGATTGTGTTCCAATGGTTGTTGTTGTCATTGTTTCATCTCATAGTTTCCCACTTCCTACCCCACACAAAGTCATGGTCATCTATCGTTGCTAGATCTGCGATTCAATTATTTCATGATCACCTGGTGTGACTTACTTTTACATGGCGAGTAGGATTTATGATACCTTTTGGTTCTTTATTGTCTTTTCACGCTTTGAAATAATTCAAGTCAGTGTTTGGAAACCTCGCAAACTGACCTCAGTTTCTTGCACTGTGACTGCATCGAATGCAGTGGCCATTGTGCAGGGAAATGTCCAGTTGGGGTCATTTCATTCATGTATCTGCTTTGTCCATGACAGCATGGTGGGACAGATGTCTGTGTGTATTCTGGATGTTAATGGAGGATGCTGGTCTCCTGTTTCGATCGGTTTGTGTGGATAAGGCGGCGTGTGGCATTCAACGGAATATCCAGGGTTTGTTTAGGTTTGACTCGACTGTCGTGTGGTGTACTGAAGTTGTCTGCTATTTCAGTGATTGATGGAAAGTGCCATGAAATAGGTATTAATACTGTGTAAGATGAATGTTGCTGAAAGACCTTTTAGCCCTTTCATTGACAGTGGGCATGTAGTGTCCACACACACACACACACACACACACACACTCTCTCCCTTTCTCTCACCCTCCCTCCCTCCCTTCTGCTCACACAACCCCCTCACACACACACACACTCTCTCTCTCTCTCTCTCTCTCTCTCTCTCGCATACAGAGAGAGTGAGTCAGAGAGAGACAGCCAGAGAGAGAGAGACAGTGACAGAAACAGACTGTCAAATTTGAACACAGAAAAAAGAAAGTACGACGGCCTCAAGAGGCTTGGCTGCTTTAACCTCCTGCCTTCAACAGTGATGTTTGAAAAATAAAGTTGCGTCACAGGTAGAAGCACGTAGTCTCCGATGATTTTACCTCATTGTATCCAACAGAAAAGTATTTATGGGTATTGGGAGGGGGGAGAGAGGGTGTGGATGGTGGGCTTTCTGTTTTAAGTTGCCAAGCAACGTCACAGGAAGAAATACATATTTCTGAATATTTTACATTATTGTATAGAGACTAGGGTGTGATCGTGGGGGCGGAAGGGAAAGGAGGAGTATAGGATGGGTGTTCCTCACTGTCATTTAACCCAACCCCTCCCCAATCTACCCCTCCCTTCTTTTCTTTTGGGATGTTTTTGCTTTTTTTGCATTTATTCAATGTCATTTTTTGTTGCCATAACCACCCCTGAACACTCTCTCCCTTTTTTCAGTCCATTTCTTGCCCCCATCTCCCCCTTTCTCCTCATACTCTTCAACTTTCCTGTCTCCGAGACCCCCCCCCCCCCCCCCCCCCCTCCCAACCTCCTTTTTTTTTTTTTTTTTTTTGCCTCCTCAGTCCGTCACCCTCCCACCTCTTCTTTTACCCCCCCCCCCCCCCCCCCACACCTCTTTCACACCCCTACTCCCCCCCCCCCCCCCCCCCCCCCTTTTTTTTGTGTTGTTTTTTTTTTTTTTTTTTTCCCAGCCTCCTCCTCGCTCCTCCCGTCCCCCCCCCCCCCCCCCTCCTATTCCTTTATGCTCTCTAGTACCCTGAACAGAACTTAAGAAATTAAGATTAAACACAGCAAATGTAACTGTTCCTAAGTACCGCTTTGACTGCAGTATCGGAAAAAGACCAGCCAATGACACTGGTTTCTTAGTTCCCCCTCCCGACCCCTCCCTCCTCACTGCCTTTCCAAAACATCCCCCTTCATCACACCTCTCCCTCCCCATTACTGAGGGCGGTGTAAGACTCTCTCCCTGTGTGTGTGTGTGTGTGTGTGTGTGTGTGTGTGTGTGTGTATGCGCGTGTGTGTGCACACGCTCATGTACCCCACAGCCCCATCCACTTTTTCTTTCATTTCAGTTGTTTACATTGCAACAGTAATTTCAGTGAACCCAGGGCTGTAGCATGAAACATGCTTGTGTTGGAAAATCATTGCCTTGAGGATGACATACATGATGATACACAAAAACATCTCTCTTCATTCTCTGCATCACATTTCTATGGACTTCTACTAGACCACCCCAGGACTGTGATCACATTCCTATGGACTTCTACCAGACCACCCCAGGACTGTCATCTCATTCCTATGGACTTCTACCAGACCACCCCAGGACTGTCATCACATTCCTATGGACTTCTACCAGACCCCCCCCAGGACTGTCATCACATTCCTATGGACTTCTACCAGACCACCCCAGGACTGTCATCACATTCCTATGGACTTCTACCAGACCCCCCCAGGACTGTCATCACATTCCTATGGACTTCTACCAGACCACCCCAGACTGTCATCACATTCCTATGGACTTCTACCAGACCACCCCAGGACTTTTTTTCAGTTGCAGACTGAGTTACAGCAGCCTGACTGTTTGCCAAATTTCAGTGGCACAGAGAATATCAGTTTCACTTCAGCATTCAGCGAATGAGGAAAAGTATATAGATAAATATACAAATGAACAAATAAATAAAATATCTTCTTTCTACTATATATATATATATATATATATATATAGAGAGAGAGAGAGAGAGAGAGAGAGAGAGAGAGACAGTGTGCTTTTGTGTGTGTGTGTGTCTGTGTGTGTGTGCGCGCGCGCGCATGCATGTAAACATTCAGTTCTAGGAAAGTGTTCATACTAATCAGAATAGTTTAGTTCATGTCTTACCTGGCTACCAGTCGTTTATAGATAATGTCCGTCATGGAGGGGTCAGGTCCATCTGTGGTCAAGGCGCTCCACCAGGTTGCTGGCTGTGGCAGCTGGTCAGCACACAGACATCGGCTGACCGCCTGTGTCACGCCTTGGCTGCGTGTGGAGCGACACAAGTCCTGCAGGACAACACAGTGGACAGACCCATCACCCAGGGCAGTGTCATTGTCAGAGGTTGTACTGCATGTACAGGCTGCCGCTGTAAGGTTTGTCATTGTCACAGATAAAAGTCTTACAATCGAATGTCAGTTATTGTGTGTACAAACCTGTGTCAGCAACAGTGAACTCAGACCTATGTCATTCTGTTGAACAGAATATCTTTTATTGTGAACACAGTCATATGTCAGTTACATTATAAACAGACCAATGCCAGCAAGCATACACATATCTACAGTATATGTCGTGACCTTAGAAAGATCTACATGACTCGTTGAACAACCGTTACATTGGTAATCTAAAGCGAAACATTCGGAATTTTGGCCAGTGAATCTGTCTGCTTAAAAACTGGAAGGTCTTCACATCAAATGCAATTCATGGCGAACCTGGAGTTTACTTGCCTGCTACCCACTACCTCTGTACTTTGGATGTTAACTTGCCATTAAACTATGATTTCTCTCCCTCGTGGACTTTTTGCAATGAAAAATAAAAGTACATGTGATGTGAAATTTCCTAGAAAGTTTAGCAAACAGAACATTAACCAATACGTGTTTTTGGTTTTGTTTTTTTTAAATTTCAAATATCGCCTGTTTTGAAGCAGTGTGTTTCTCAATGCGTGTTATCTCACTGGAATTGAATACATTACGGCCACAACTTAACGACTGGCTAGTCCTCATCTTCACAGCACTATTCAAAATGACAAAGATAACGAACAAGAAAATCAGAACGATGTTGACAGGCAGTGCACGCGGAGGAACAGTGATTGAAGATGGGTATCTGACAGTTTGACCATTCCACATTGAATCGCCAGGAGTATCGGAGCCAGATAAATCACAGAAAGGCGACATGGCAGATGGTGGCGTCCAGTATAAAGACCAAACGATCACAGGTGACACAGGCAGCTCGTTTTTTTTTTTTTTCAGACATACTAAGTAAATGTTTGTAAAATCACAGCTTTCTGAGTATAGGCCTGTTTAGTACCTATGGGAGAAAAGTGATGTCTGAACTTAAGAAAACCGTCATCAGGTATAAACGACATGAAAAATAAAGGCCTGTTGCAATGTCTGCCTGTTGCATGATGTGACTGTGTTTCTACTTTACTTTCTGGGGTAAACTCCATACATACATCGTCAAAGGTCCGGTCGAGGGGGATGGAGGGGGGGGGGGGGGGGGGGGGGGGGGGGGGGGAGGTGAGGAGGAAAAATAAGGGTGTTGGAGGGAGAGTACGATGGATATTGCAGCAACCCCACATTCACTCCTCTGTTAAACCCACCAGTAATAAACGAAAGAAAGAGATGCAGAGGGAGGGAAATGGATGAAAAAAAAAAGGCAGACTTGGAAAGGAAACTTTCAAGCGCCACCAGAAACTGGCATCATCAAAGTATGCATGTTGTTTAAAGAAATTACAAAAATTCTGCTTTCATCAAAATGATGATGTTTTCAATACACAGAATGTACAAACCTATAGCATACAGAAGTACAGACACGTCTTACATCATGTTTAGAACAGACCAGATTCATGCCATGCACTGTGCACAGATCTGTGTCATACATTAGGTACAGACTTGTTGTATGGAGATCTATGTGATACAGTAAGTGCAGACCTGATGTTTAGTGTGTACAAAACTATGTGATACAGTGAACACCTGGTGTAAATAAAATTATCTTGAGCTTAACGTAAAAAAAACAAAAACAAAGGAGATGATCATGGATTTTAGCAAAGCGAAAAATTATGTGCCTGATCTTTATATTGATGGAGAAAAAGAAAAAGTGGAACGGGTAGAGGAATACAAATATCTGGGCACAACGTTAGACAAAAAGCTCACTTTCAATACACACACCAGGTCCGCATACAAAAAATGCCAAACCAGAATGTATTTCCTACGCAAATTGAGGAATCTGCATGTCCAGCCAAAAATTCTTAAAACATTTGACAGGAGTTTTATTGAGTCTGTCTTGACTTTTTCATGCATTTGCTGGTATGGAAATCTTCATTTGAAAAACAGCAAACTCTTGGACAGCGTTGTGAGCATCTGTGGTAAGATTGTTGGTGAGAGACAGGAGAGTATGAGTGAGTTGTATGAAAGGCGTGCGGTCAACAAGGCTCGTGCGATTGTTAGTGACAGTGGGCATACGCTTGCGCGACAGTTTGAGCTCCTTCCATCAGGCAGACGATTTTGTGTCCCCAGAGCTAAGCTGATGCGCACAAAAAGGAGCTTTGTGTTCAAAACATTGCGCTTTTAACACAACACAGCGTGTAAGAAGAGGCGGTGGATCACCTGTGACATAAGCATGTGCGCAGGTGTGTATGTCTGTGAGCAAGCGGGAAAGTATAGATGCTGGAGTGTGTGTGTGTGTGTGTGTGTGTGTGTGTGTGTGTGTGTGTGTGTGTGTCCTGGAACAGTGAGGAATAGAAATGTCGGAAATATGTCTTATCTTCATGATTTTTAATGATAAATCACCTCTTTCTCTCTCTCTCTCTCTGTCTCTCTCTCTCATACGTGCACACATGTATGTATATATAATTATGAGTGGCTGAGTGCACGATTTATTTGCACTACCAAAAAGGAGAAAGACTGAAATTCCCATTTTGGTGATACACGTATGTTTTATTGTTTGAAAGTAATCTTAATTTTCAGTGTCACGTTTGTAACTATAAATACGTATGTCTTAACTTCTACGGCAGAGGTCACGAAATTAATTTCTCTTCTAACGAGAGATAATAAAGTTTTCTGAATCTGAATCTCTCGTGAGTAAATTAGAAATTATGTAATGATGTACACTGTGTACAGACCTCTATGAAACAGTAGGTACAGACTTTTATATACTATATATAGAACTATGTAATATAGTAGGTAGAGACCTGTGATACAGTATGTGTAGGTCATACAGCAGACACAGGCCTGTTATATAGCATGTATAGGTCATACAGTAGACACAGACCTGTTATATATAGCATGTATAGGTCATACAGTAGACACAGACCTGTTATATAGCATGTATAGGTCATACAGTAGACACAGACCTGTTATATAGCATGTATAGGTCATACAGTAGACACAGACCTGTATACAGTATGTATAGGTCATACAGCAGACACAGGCCTGTTATACAGTATGTACAGGTCATACAGCAGACACAGGCCTGTTATACAGTATGTACAGTCATACAGTAGACACATACCTGTTATATAGTATGTACAGGTCTATGTCATACAGAAGGAACAGACCTGTTATATAGTATGTGTAGGGTCTCTCTCTCTCTCTCTCTCTCTCTCTCTCTCTATATATATATATATATATTGGTTACATCTCTTTACACAGTATGCATAATTCTATGTAATATTGAAAATACAAACATGTTCTATTGTGTGTACAGAACTATATAATCAGTAGTTACAACCCTGTTACACAGTACTATATAACTTTGTAAAACGCTGCGTACATATCTGTTATATTACAGAACTGTGCAATCCAGCAGTTTCAGATCTGTAGAATACCTATGCAGGTGGAGTAGGTGCCGACCTGTTCTTTACCATCTACACCTAGTCAGATGGGAGGTCCAGGAAGATGACAAGTGTAGGCGCAGCAAACGAGGAACCATGAAGCACTTCCTCTCAAACTGCCACCTGGCTCTGAACAGATACACCTGGAGACACAACGAGGTGCTCAAAGTGGTCACCAAGATGGCGAAGGAGCAGGTGGAAGAGGGAAAACACGCTCCTAGACCGCAGAAACACGGACTGGGCAAGATCGAGTTTGTGCCGCAGGGAGGCAAGGTTCCTGACAGAATGAGGGCAAGTGAAGCCACAGAAGGTCAGCGCGGCGGGTCGACGGGAGGTAGCAGCAGATCTAAGAGGGCTGCAAAAGATTCTTCCCCATCCCAGCAACGAAGAAGCCAGACCTGCCTGGTGATATGGCAGAAGTAGGTCAGTTTTGGTGTTCCTGTAGACGGGTGGCGTAGTGTACCAGGTAGGGTGTCAAGACTGTGCCAATACCTACATTGGCGAGACAGCAAGACCGCTCACCACCCGTCTACAGGAACACCCAAACCGATCTACTCCTGCCACACACGAACACCTACAAGCCACAGGCCACAGTTTCAGCCCCCGAGAAACCAAGATCTTATCTACAGAGCTCTTCCTCACAAAAAAAAAGTTAAAGAAGCCATCGAAATCAAGACCAGACGCCCCAGCCTGAACAGAGATCAAGGTTTTGAACTTCCCCCCATCTACAATCAGATCCTGACAACCGTTCACCCCACACAACAGTCGCCCCACCAGGCCTCGCTGCCACAACAGCAACAGTGAGCTGAAGAAGACAGGGCGACCCTGTCAAAATATTCTCAGAGTAAGTTTTTGATTCTGAGTCTAAATACTTTTCTAAGGGCAAAATGTAACCACACAGGGTGTACAGACCTCTTGGTGACAGAGTGCATAATACGGTGACATTCAGTCTGTCTAGTTCCACCACAAACAGTGTGTACAAATCTATGTCAGCTACAATATCAACAGACCCATGTCAAACTGCATGCACAGGTATGCGTGGGTTACAACGTGTAAGATCACTGGCAGCGCTAGCCACATTCTGTACGGCTCTGATTCCGCAAGCTCAGGTGTATGCAGGCAAGTATCATGTCATTATTATTATTATTATTACCTCTATTACTATTATCATTACTATTACTGCCATTCATATTGTTTATTGTCGTTATTGTTTTGATTATCGTTGGTGTTGTTGTCATTATTATCATCACTGTTATCATTATTGAAATTGTTGTTTTTGTTGCTAGTTGTACTATTGTAGTAGTAGTAGAATCATCATCATCTTCATCATTATTGTTATTATTATTACTATTTCACTAATTTCATGGTATCATCATCTTCATCATTATTGTTATTATTATTACTATTTCACTAATTTCATGGTAATCATTACTTTCATCATCATTGTCATCATCATCATCACCATCATCATTGCCATTTATCAATCGAGGAATCAGTCATCAATTAAAAAAACTACTTTTTTAAAGAATATTTCTATAACGCCTATCCTCGGTTAGAAACCAAAGTCTACACTCTTACAGTCCACAGGCGTGCATGTTAAGCAGAAATCAGTTATGTGTCAAGTCATGTTCACAGGCCAATATGAATTGCAGCATGTACAGTCTTGCTTATACAGTGTATAGATCTTTATCAGTTTCAAAGTATACAAACCTGTACTCATGACACAGCGAGCAAAACTAATCCATTAGAATTGGTATACGCAGATGACATATCTGATCTATTAGCATGTGTTATTTGATTTGAAGTTGGCAAAGAATGTGTCTTGTCTCTCGGCACTAAGGTGTGTCTTTAAGTATAATGTTTTCTCACCGCTGGAGCTGCGGATTGCTGTTCACTGCCGCAGTCAGCTGAGCTGAGGTGATGTTAGGTAGAAGAGGCGCCTTTGTCACCCTGATGTTGCCGCCAGCCATGTCGTGTACAAGGTGCTTCAGTCCGACTTCCCGATTGTCCAGTTGCCCTATGACCTCCATGACTTCCTTGGTGATGTCCTCATTTTGCTGTGCTAGTGACTGATTAGAGAAGTTTGGCCATCCCCCGACAGATTTGACCTCAAGCACCAGAATGCCATACTGGCGGTGGAGAATGATGATGTCACATTCTCCATCAGCAATGTTACGGGGAATGGATGGGTGGTTGATAGAGGGGAGTTGGGAAATGATGATGATGGGGTTGGTGTGCTGCTGGGGGTTATTTTTGTTGTCCAGGTATTTCCTGAACTTCATTTCACTGATGACCATCATGACCCCTTCGACACGTCCCAGGGCCAGGAAACACTTGCGCTGTCCCTCATCACCCCGACGATCACTGTCCTGGATGTGCATGTCCTGCAGGCCTGGTGGGTTGTCTGTGAAAACCGTGCCCGCTGGTGAGAAGGACTGAGATGAGGTTGAGGGCTGTGATGATGTTGAGGGCTGTGATGATGTGGATGATTGTGATGATGTTGGTTGTGATGCTTTACGTCTGGCACGTCGCCCTTTCTTAGAAGCGCCAGGAGGGGGTGGGGGTGGATTCTGTCTGACAAGAGCAGTCTGCCCTTCGACAGTTGCCACAGCGTGAGGAACACGATGAAAAAAGAGAGGTGGGGAAAAGAATGGGCTGTCCGTAGGAGATTGGGGTAAATTGATTCAACAAAGGGGATCCAGGCATCCTCTGGAGCACTCCCTTCCTGCAACAAGCCATCATCCCTGTTGTTTGCTTTCTTTTCATCAACCCTTGGTCATCATCATCATCATCATCATCATCATCATTATTATTAGCACTACTATTATTATTATTACTATTGTTATCGTTATTATTGTTATTATTACTTACTATCATTATTATTATATTATTATTATCACTATTCATTTATCCTGTAATATGCTGTTGTATATTTAAGGTATGTGCAGCCTAAGAATACACCCATCATGAAATGAACTGCTCCATGTTAAACGTTCAGCCTGAGCGATCTGTATCTGTCACCACCAACCAAGGACAACACCAGGCAGTTCAGGTTCAATCCTCTCTGTGCTGTTAAACGTTCAGCCTGACCGATCTGTTTCTGTCACCACCAACCAAGCACAACACCAGGCAGTTCAGGTTCAATCCTCTCTGTGTCGTTAAACGTTCAGCCTGACCGATCTGTATCGTCACCACCAACCAAGCACAACACCAGGCAGTTCAGGTTCAATCCTCTCTGTGCTGTTAAACGTTCAGCCTGACCGATCTGTATCGTCACCGCCCACCAAGGCTAACACCAGGCAGTTCAGGTTCAATCCTCTCTGTGCTGTTAAATGTTCAACCTGACTGATCTGTATCGTCACCACCAACCAAGGATAACACCAGGCAGATCAGGTTCAATCCTCTCTGTGCCGTCCAGTGATTGAGGCGATGGCAAGGAATCTCTGCCTGTCTCTGTCAGCTGCTGCCATCTGCCATCTCCAGAGCTTAAACTAAGCCATTTTCAAAAGCATAACAATGAAAATTTAATGTGTCATATTGCACAACATGAAGTACGCCATCCCAAACAGCCTGGATCTAGAGCCAACCATCTTGCCACAACACTGATAGATCTTTTGATCAATAGATAGCAAATATAGATGGTTTACGGTTCACAAGTTTTCTGTCAACTGCAAAAGTCTTTAACGTCATTGATCACAAATTATTCCTGAGAAAACTAGTCATCTATAAATTTTGCAGATTTTTACCACAAACATTCGGTGTGCCTCAAGGGCCAGTTCTTGGTTCTCTTCTTCTTCTTTTTTTTTTTTTTTTTTTTTAACTCTGTGTACATGTATTCTTGTAGCGTTTATTCACTGAAAGCGTTACTTAGTGTTCATAAGCGAACTCTCAAAGCTAAGTCTATTACAAAAATTGTCTTAATAATACCTCAGAACTATACCAAGCAAAATATTGCGTCCCTTATCATACAAACTTCAGTCAATCAAGCAATGCTAATCTACGGATAATGAATGGCAATGCACCTTTGGCTCCAACCACAAAATTTCCTCTCAACCAATCAAGATACACCATTATCATGCTTATCAATAAAGCCAAAAAAAAAACTGATCTCTTCAAAATCACTGTGGACTACTTAAATGGTACACTTTGCTGTTGTTGTTGTTGCTTTTATCATTATCATTATCATGTTGTTGTTGTTGTTGTTGTTGTTATATCTGTATCTTCTCCCCTTCAACCTCAGTTCCATTCTGTAGTCATAGTTGTTTTACTCAAGATCAAATTAAGCACCCAGATCGAAGATATAAGTGACTGTCTAATCATCTCTTGCTCTTATTGTTTTGAATGTTTTTATCCATCCTTAAGAAGACCAAATAGGTCGAAACGTGTTGCGTTTGTTTTGTAGTTTGTTTACTCCTTCTTTTGGCGGCCCAGTAAGTAATTCTGTTTAAGTTCTTGTTTAAATCTCCGTTTGTAGTCAGTCTACTTTGACAAAAATTAAAATAAAGCATCTGAAAACTTTATAAGAATCAATATCCCATCTATGAAGACTGAAAAAAACGGTTTTGATCACTAGTCGCTGGTCAAGTCCCATATCTTCGAAGCATATGTAAAATGACATCTTATAAAACAAACCAAAAAAGTAGGACACAATGATGTTGGTCCAAAACTGGAAAGATGGAAAAAATTCTGAGAAAAAAAGTTTGCAGATCGTCATAATGTTATGGCCATGACAAACAACTGTCTACAATAACACCCAGAACTCTGTGATGAAAAAACTTCCTCAATCAACTCACTGTAATATTGAGAAGGTATGGTAATGTTGCTTATAGCCCAGCGGACTGCAGAGGGCCACATCAGGGCTGTCACCACATTGTAGTCAGCTTACAAGTCATCAAGAAAAAAAGAAAGAAAGAAAGGTAATTCACGCAACCCTCTGAAACACACCTTCTAAAACACACTGGGAATTTTGTTAAAAATCTGTCCTTCGTAAATCTTAGATCAGATGAAAAATGTTAATCTCTTTCAGAAACTTACAGATCATGTTACGCGGGACATCTCTGAACAAGCGCTTCATAGAGTCTGCTGTAAAGTGTTTATGTCTCACATCATACAAGTCCCAACACTCTAAAAAGAACGTGTTTCACTGTCAGTGGTACATGACATGGAATGCACCAAGGAGCTTCTTCACCGTCTGGAAGATCAGAAAGGGTGTAAAAGCAGTGGCCAGACTGCAAACGGCACAAGACTGTTTCTTCTTTATGGCCGCCTTAGGAACACTGTAAAAACTCTTTCAGGTTTGGAGGGATTTTAAATAGTTTGTTAGCTGTCTGCAAGTTCCATTCCTCTTGCAGAGGTCTTTGACACAAGCCTGGGTTTGGGGTTTCAAATCGGTGTGAGGGATAGATAATCTGCTCAACTCTTTCCTTGTGGCTGAGAACCCAAGCATGAACTAAGTTGTATCCATGTGATTTCAGGGAGGGGTACAGTTCAACTAATTTCAGTAGCTGAGGGTGCTTGAGGTTACAGAGCTCTGGCAATGGCCTCCAAAGTAGACAGGGAGTCCGACAAAATGAGGGAATCTTTTTATCTTGATTTAGTGACATTTCAAGAACAAGAACCAAGGCTGTCAACTCAGCATCGTAAATAGAGCTGTTTGTGAAAATGTGTTTAGAACATCTCTGAGAGGACATTTTACGCAATGCTAAGCAGAAGCAACACCCACCTCAGATCTGGAACCATCTGTAAAAATTCTGACGGAGGATGGAAACTTGGAACACAGTTTGGTGAAAAAGGACTTGTTCGCCATGGAGCTAGTGATCTTTACGGAACTAGGCTAAATCAAACCCGATCTCTGGAGCAAAGAAAGTCTAAGGCAGGTCATCAGGAAACTTGAATAAATCACACACACACCACTCCAAGGTCTATATCTGCATTGTTAAATGGGGAAGAATACGAATTTTCATGGGTGGGATGGAACTGGGGTGGTCATCGAATTCCTTTTGAAACTTGGGGTCAAAAACACAGTCATATGCAGGGTTGGGGTTCAGAAGAGAGATTCAAACAGTAGTTCAAGGTACGTTTCAGCCGATGGTTCGAGATAGGCAAGGTAATGTTGCTTATAGCCAGCCGACCGCAAAAGGCCACATCAGGGCTGTCACCACGTTAAAAGTCAACTCACAAGTCATCTTTAAAAAAAAAAATTTTAAAAAAAACTTTCACGCATCTCTTTAAATTACATCTTCTACAAACACACCAGACACGTCGTTAAAAATCTTTTCCACATAAAATCTTAAATCAGATGAAAAATGTTAATCTCTCTCTCAAAAAAACTCAAAGATCACATCAGGTGGGACATCTCTGAACTGGGTTTTCATGGACTCTGAAAGAGTTTGTTATCCGTCTGTGTATTCCAATCCTCCTGCCAGAGGTCTCTGACATAATCGTTTAGTTTTGGGTTTCAGATCTGAGCAGGGGATATATATGTTGGACAATTCTCTGTTGTGTGGCATTCTTGCCAAATGATCAACCATTTCATTCCCTCCGATGCCAACATGACCAAGAACCCATGCCAGAATAATGTTGTAACCCTCCACTTTCAACTGGTAAAAAAAAAGTTCGAAGAAGTGTAAAAGTTCTGGATGGTGAAGGTTGCAGCCAGCTGTGGCCTCCAAATCCGACAGTGAATCTGACAGAACCAAAAAGTCCCTCTTCTTAGATTGTGAGATTATCCTCAGTGCCAGAACCAGAGCTGTAAGTTCAGCAGAGTAAGCAGAAGCATCTGAAGGAATATGTTCAAACAGTATTTGAGGAGCACCACCAGGGTCATAGGTTGCACATGCCACTCCATCTTCAGACTTGGAACCATCAGCGAAAATTTTCTGACAGGATGGGAATTTTGAACAGAGGTCAGCATACAATGCCTTGTATGCCAGGGAGTTGGTGGACTCTTTGCGAAAAGCTGCAAGACAAATCTCTGGTGTGAAAAAGGTCCACAGAGGCTCATCTGGAAACTTGGAAAAATCAGGCACAACTCCTAGATCTAGACCTGCATTTGCGCATGAGGCTGCATATGAAGACCAAACGGCGGAATACAGTTAGGGTTGTTTTCAAATTTACTTTGGAACTGAGGGTCAAAGACACAGTCATAGGCAGGGTTTTCCGGTTCCGAGAACCGTCTGATATAGTAATTCAAAGATAGTTTCAGCCTGCGGTTGGACAGTGAGGGTTCACGTGCCTCTGCGTACAGGCTGTACACAGGGGTGGTGCGGAATGCTCCAAGACAGAGATGAAGCCCTTGATGGTGGATAGGGTCTAAGAGTTTGAGGTAAGACGGTCTTGCAGAGCCGTACACAGCACAACCATAGTCCAGTTTGGAACGGACCAAGCCTCTGTAGAGGTGCAGCAGCAATGTTTTCTTAACAGCGCCCCAGTCAGTGTGTGCTACGACCCGCAGAATATTCAGAGCTTTCTGGCAAGAGGTTTTGAGATTTTTAATGTGGCTGAGAAAGTCGAGTTTCTGATAAAAAAAAAAAAAAACCCCCAGAAATTTGGCTTCTTTTACAGCTGGAATGGTGGACTTGTCCAGACGAATTTCAGGATCAGCGAAGAATTGATGAAAATTGTGGAAATGGATTAACTGAGTTTTGGTACTTGAGAAGTTAAACCCGTTTTCCTCGGCCCACTGTTGGATCTTGTTGACACAAAGTTGGAGTCGACGCTGTACGCTGGCATAAGAAGCTCCAACTGCATATAGCGCGAAGTCGTCAATGAACAGAGAGGACTCAGAGCCCTGGCTTACTGATTTCACAATGTCGTTGATTTTAATGCTGAAAGGGCAGGAGAAAGGATGCTCCCCTGAGGAACTCCTGCCCATGGATGTCAGAGAGTGTGGTGCCAACACGCACCTGGAACTGCCGATCAGCCAGTAAGTTTTGAATAAACAGAGGCGGATGACCACGAAAACCAAGTCAGTGCAGATCCATAAGGATTCCTCATTTCCAGGTAATGTCATACGCTTTCTCTTGGTCGAAAAAGGTAACGACCACATGCTGCTTATTAACAAAGACGTTGCGGATGGTGGTTTCCAGACGAACTAAATGGTCAACTGTCGAGTGGTACTCCGGAACCCACACTGTTCACTTGCCAAAAGGCCATCAGTTTGACCATCTTTTCCATCAGCTTACAGAGGCAGCTGGTCAGACCTATTGGGCGATAGTTTGATGGGTTGGTAGGGTCCTTTCCAGGTTTGGGATTGGAATGATCAGGGCTTTCCGCCAGGAGGGCGGAAAGCACCCTGTGGTCCAGATATGGTTGTATACTTTAAGAAGGGTCTGGAGACAGCTTTCTGAAAAATGTTCAAAACCTGATAATGAATATCATCCAGACCAGAGGCAGAATCATTGCAGGTTCGCAAAGCTGATTTTAGTTCATTGATTGAAAAAGGAAGATTGTAGACTTCAGAGTTGTCTGATGCGAAATTATATGAAGATTTCTCTCCGATTTGTTTGTTTCTTAAAAAGGCTACAGATTTATTTGAAGATGAGGAGTTCTGTTGAATCAAACAGGATCTCTGGAGCAAAGAAAGTCCAAGGCAGGTCATCAGGAAAACTTGGATAAATCACACACCACTCCGGGTCTGCATCTGCGTTGTTAAATGGGGAAGAATACAAATTTTCAAGGGTGGGATGGAAACTGGGGTGGTCATCGAATTCCTTTTGAAAAACTTGGGGTCAAAAACACAGTCATATGCAGGGTTTGGGGTTCAGAAGAGAGATTCAAACTGTAGTTCAAGGTACGTTTCAGCCGATGGTTCGAGAGAGATGGTTCTCCTGCCTCAGCAAACAGGCTGTAAACGGGGATGGTGCAGAATGCACCCAAATAGAGTGGAAGCCCTTGATGGTGGATGGGGTAAAGACTCTGCAGGTAGGAAGGTCTGGCGAGCCGTAGACCATACACCCATAGTTCAGTCTGGAGCATCAGAGCCTTGTAAAGACGGAAGGAGAGTTTTCTTGTCAGTGTCTTAATCAGTGTGTGCCACAACACACAGACTGTTCAGTGCTCTCTGTCAAGCAGCTTTTAAGTGTTGGATGTGACTTTTTAAAGTCGAGTTTTTCATTTAAAAAAAAAAAAAAAAAAAAACAGAAATTTGGCTTCTTTCACATCTGGAATGGTGGATCTGTCCTGACAAATTTCAGGATCGGCAAAGAACTGACGGACATTGTGAAAATGGATACACCGTGTTTTGGTGCTTGAAAAAGCAAGCCAATTTTCCTCTGCCAACTGTCGAAACTTATCCATAAAAAGTTGGAGTCGACCATGTATGTTGGCATAAGAGGCTCCAACTATATAGAATGTGAAGTCACCATCAAACAGAGAGGACTCAGAACCCCGTTAACTGAATCAACAATATCGTTATCCTGAAAAAAGCAGAAGGAAAGCTCCCTTAGGGTTTACCCTTTTTTGTGTGTGTGTGTGTGTGTGTATGCAGGCCGATACTCCTGTGGACACCCCCTGTATAGACAGGCAAGGATTAATCTCATCCACCCAACAAAGGCAGTGGAGTTTTGTGTGTATGACCGCTTTTTATCCCACCATTAGGCAGCCATGCTCCAACTTCGGGGAAGGTGCATGCTATGTGTAACGTGTCATCCATACCAACGGCCAAACTGGCCTTCTCTTCGAAAGTAGGTGATGGGATTTGACATGTGTGCAAGATGTTATGCGTGCATTCACACACGGAACCTTGGTTTATAGTCTCATTTGAAGGACTGTATGGGAAATGGAGTCAGAACCAATGTTCACTCCGAGGGAAAAATCCCCCTGTACCGAAACGGTCTGGCAGAGATTCAAACCCGCAACCCCAAGATTATGAGTCCAGCGCTCTACCGTTGAACTATTCCAGACCCCTGAGGTACATCCACTCCTGCCCATGGCGTCAGACAGCGTGGTGCCAATACAAACTTGGAACTGCCAATCAGCCACAACGTTTTGATTAAATACGCAGATGACCACAAAAACCAAGTTATGAGATCCATAAGAAATACAAATTTCCAATAGGTATCATATGCTTTTTCCAGATAAAAAAAAGTAATTAAATACCAACACATGTTGTTTTTTCAAAAGGAAAGGTATTATTTCCACAGATAAAACAGACTACAGGGCAAAACACGAAGCATTTCTTCAGGCAAAAACACACACGACATTTAGGACAATGAAAATAAAGAAACGAGCAACCACTTATCCTCAGGCGCAAAAAAATGGTTGTTGAATGAAAATGAGGCCATTCAGAAGGGGACCATGGGAGTTAAAATGCTGATGACGACAATAACGATAATATGATAACAACAGCAATAACAGTGATGATGATGAAAATATTTAAGGTGGAACACAATTACTTTAGATGATAATATGACGATGAAAACAGAAGTGTTAGTGGCTAAACACAGAAAGGGAGAAAGCAGAGGGGGTGAAGGGTAGTAAAACAACAGAGTTTTTTGTTTTTTAATTATTGTTTAATGGTATGATATAACAGTGAAGATGATGATAGTGATTATGGTAGATTGATGATAATGCTATGTAGCAAGGAATGGAAATTCCCCCAGGAGGGCCGAAACCACCCTGTGGTCCAGACACGATTGCAGACTTTTAGAAGGGTTGAAGACAGCTCTCTGGGAAATGTTTCAAAGGCTGATAATGAATATCATCCAGGCCTTGAGCAGAATCGTTGCAGACTTGCTGGGCTGATTACAGTTCATCAACAGAAAAAGGTAGATTGTACTCTTCAGAGTTGTCCCAGTTCATCAATTAAAAAAGGTAGACTGTACTCTTCAGAGTTGTCCCAGTTCATCAATTAAAAAAGGTAGATTGTACTCTTCAGAGTTGTCCCAGTTCATCAACAGAAAAAGGTAGACTGTACTCTTCAGAGTTGTCCCAGTTCATCAACAGAAAAAGGTAGATTGTACACTTCAGAGTTGTCCCAGTTCATCAACAGAAAAAGGTAGATTGTACACTTCAGAGTTGTACTGAAGTGAAGCTGCAAGAAGATTTTTCCCCGAGTTGTTCAACAGAAAAAGGTAGATTGTACTCTTCAGAGTTGTCCCAGTTCATCAACAGAAAAATGGTAGACTGTACTCTTCAGAGTGGTGGTGTCTGAAGTTCATCATTCACCAAATGGTAGTGGGTACTAAGTACTCTTCAGAGTCATGGATGAGGGTTCATCAACACATAAACCATGTCATGGATGTGGGTATCGTGACTTTCACCATGTCAGGATTATCTGTACGTGAAGTCAGAAGTTGCAGGAAGATATTTCTCCGATTGTTTTCTTTGAACTTAAAAAGGCTATAGACTTACGTGTCTCAATGCCGAGTTCTGTTGTCTGATGGTGGATGGAGGCCAGCACTATTGACAGCAGCTTGTTTTGTCAGTTATATGGGCTTCAACAACTTTCAGATGATGAATTGATGGGTTTGTGTTCTTCTCCTTGATTTTCTTGATGATGTTCCAGACTTTCTCTTTGATGTCTAGATGTCAGCCTGGAGCAGAAGTTTCTCCAAGACTGACGTTTACTGACTTTAAAAGTGTGTCTCGTTTAGGCTCAGAGCTTTTGATGGGCTTGAGCATTGTGAGCTGAAGGTCTTTAGAATATCTGATGCTGAGCCCGTTTGCATTCTCTTGAGATTAGTTGGCAGTCAGAATTGATAATGTGTTCTAGGCAGTTGGAGTTCATTGCAAAACATCAGAATACAGACTTTTGCAGACTTAATCAAAGTATCAGTAACAGATTCTGCAGGGTCTTAACTTTGAAGAATGTCAGTTTCCTGGAGCCACCTTGAAATATTTGCAGCAAAACAAGAAGTTTCAAATGAGCCTTTTTGTAACAAAGCGTTCCAGAACAGAGGCGTTCTCGGTTGTTATGGATTTCAACAGAACCAGAAAATGGTCACTTCTATGCAGATCGTCACAGACAGACACCCATAGTCCAAGACCAGCGAGGGGTCACATATCAACCAATTTAAACAGGAATTTGTACCAGTAGAAGAATGAGGCAAGTTCGAGACATATCACTCAAGACAACACAAATCCAGCTCTGAAAAGACATCTTTAAGAAGCAGACTTGTGGATTATATAGTCATCATACCCCAAAACGGGATTATGGCCATTAAAGTCATCTAACAGCAAGCAAGGCCGAGGTAGTTCTTTCAATCAGACTGACAAAGGTCCTAGAAATGGCAGATTTATTTCCCCTGCCAAGGACTTCCACTCTGAATTCGGAGGTAGTGGATTTGCCTCCACTGCGGCTAGACTCTTTTTCTTGCAATGTTTTAGAAAAAAGAAGCACACTGGTTTGACAGCAAACAGAACGTGTAGAAACTTTCTTCACAGCCGAAGCGTACAAAGAAACTGAAGTAGGCCGACTACGAGTGCCTCAAAAGGTGAACATTTATTTTCTATTTTCACTTTTTGGATATTTGCTTCCTGTATCGAAACTGGGCAGTTGCGTGAAGAGGAGGGGTGGTCACCATCACAGTTTGCACAATGGGCCGAGAAATCCGGGCATCGAATGACTCTCTTGGATGAATTCAACTGTTTATGGGGGGAGTCAGCCAGACCTGTCTACCAGTTTTGTGGCTCTCTCAGCAGCTGCTTCCACTGTCTCTTAGATTTGCCCTGGACAAGGAAGGTGCTGTTTCTTAGTCTCTTTATTGACTGTGGGTCTCCTGCAATTCCACGGAGGCCTTTCCAAACAGTGAATCGCCTTAACGCGGAAATCGGTTTGTCCTGTTCTGCACTCTCGACAATCAGCCATGAAGAAGACCAACATCCAATCATTCTTCTCATTTCGGTTTCATCGGAGTCCAAGTGAGACTTCTGAGACATTCTTTTCAAATCAGAACTTTTTTTTTTTTTATAATTTTTTTTTTGGGGGGGGGGGGGGGGGGGGGGAGTAGGTGAACAAGCCATTTTTTTTGTTGTTTTTGATTTCACCTCTCCCTTGCCTACCCCCAACTGGCCAATTTAAGGGTTTCTTGATATTCTAGTTATGGCCAAATTCTATCATACCTCCAATCATACATTTGGGAATAACCGAAAAAAAAAGTCCACAGTAACATGTTGGTTTTGTTTTTATGGATTTTCTTTGTTTTTGATTTTCAACATTATGTCATGTCACCTTTAATTCAACTTAAATCCCAGCGTTTCTAGTCAGCTTTTATCCAAGAGTACATTTCTCGTTTAATAAAGCTTTTAGGACTTTTTTTTTTTTAATTGTGTGTTTTCCCATGGCAAAACTGAGCCTTTTAAGTCCATGGCTTGATCATTATTGTTCGTCATGTTTGAAAAGGGGGGGGGGGGGGGCAGAAGGGGAGGGGGTTACATGAACAGCTTTGGATGGAGCATATTAATCATACACATGCGAAAGTTCCTATATTAAATTTCTAGGGCATCACACAAGAATTTGCAAACTGACATTCAAAGGGAAGAGATGGTCATTTAAGAACTTTTCCTTGTCAAATCATGAAAAGTTTTCAGATGCCACATACCTCTGACAATTTGCGAAAACTTATGCATCACTTTAGACCACGTAGAACAGACGGAGAAGCCAGTGCATGAGACACATCTTCTGCACAAGGATCACCTCAGTGACACCAAGTCCACCTCCAACAAAGATGCATTCAAAAACATACGTAGAACAGTTCAAGGAAAAACTACGAAACATGCATGTGGCTGAGCAACGAAGCTGACGAGATCCAAGGGTATGCTGACAGGCATAATATGAAGAACCTTTATGATGCTTTGAAAGAAATGTCTGGACCTACACAGCAGAATCATCCCTTCTACTCAGCGCTGATGGAAGAACATTGATCACTGACATGGAAAAGATCTTGGAACACTGAACAGATGTTTCCTTGTTTGTTCTGTGAGCTCTGTGCTGTCATATCTGCTAGGCGATTCGGTGTCGTAAGCTGCATTCCTTTGGAATTAAGGCGTGTGTTGAAGTAGTTTTCTTGTGGGAGCAAGTTTTACCCATACCCTATTTATCTGTTGTTTTTGGTTTACTGTTCCCTGCCTGATTTCATGTTTACTTTCATCACAAAAACATGTCGGAGATCCAAGGAAGCCGACGGCATAGCTTGCAGGATGCAAAACTGCACAAAGTTTTAAAAAAAATATAAAAAAAAAAAACAGGTCACAGACATATACACACTTGCATGAAAGGGAGCACCAGAGACCACATGTTCACTCAATATGACTGCTTTTCACACACCCCCCAGAGAGAGAGAGAGAAAGAAAGAGAGAGAGAGAGAGAGAGAGCGCATGCACAAAGAGCATATACCCACATACATCACTCAAAGAGAAGAGCAAAGAACAGTACAAAATCACACACTGACTGAAACCAATTTATTGTCAGATTAACTCAGTTGTACTGACAAAATCACACACACATACACGCACGCACGCACACACACACACACACACACACACACACACACACACACACACACACACACATACCTGCTGCTCGCTGCTGGCCATGATTCAGTCTGAAACCAACATAAGGGGCACAATGTGATGATCAGAGTACACTCAGAGTCAGCATCCCCACAGTGAAAACAAATATTTATTGGAGAGCAGAGAGGTGAGATTTCCCAGGTGAATACAGGTATGTTGAGGGGAAAAAAGAAGAGGTTTCTAAAGTGGACATGCGTATGTATTATGTAACCGATAGATGGGACTTCCAAAGTGGAAACGCATGTGCTATGTGAGAGATAGATCTATGTTTCTAAAGCGAATATAGATATATACTATGTAACATGTAGATGAGGCTTCTAAAATGGATGAACTATGTATCATGTGATAGATGAGATATCAAAGGTGGACGATTTTTTTTCCCCCGTGAGGTTTTTAAAGTGGAAAAAATATGTGTTATGTGGCAGATGAGATATCAAAGTATGTATCATGAGGTTTCCAAAGCGGGTAAAACTCGTATTACGTAGCAGACAGACAAGGTTTCCAAAGTGTATACAGTATGGATCATGAAACAGATAGATGAGATTTCAAAAGCAACGTATTTTCAAAGTGAACTGGGCGTGTCTGTGGCTTATGTGTGCGACATTTTGGTTGGAGGAAAAGCAATGGAGTGTGTGTGTGTGTGTGTGTGTGTGTGTGTGTGTGTGTGTGTGTGTGTGTGTGTGTGCGCGCGCGCGCGCGCGCATTTGCACACCTGCATGCATGTGTGTGTGGGATGCAGTGCGAGTGCATGTATGTGTGTGTGTGCATGCACATGTGTGTATGTGTGTGTGTGTTTGTGTGCACACACGCGCGTGCGTACGTGTGTGTGTGCTGTGCAGGGCTATTCAGTTACAACACCCCTGCATCCTGTATGCATAGGAAGCAGGAAAAAAATTTCAGAGGTAATCCCTGGATGCATTTGAATTAAAACGGGATGCACGGAATCTCCACTAAGCAGTGTCCTGTATCATGTCTGCTTGGTCGTCCTCTGCCTTTCTGTCTGGGTCTCATGAGTAAAGGAGGCAGCGGGAGTGACTTGCTTTGCACTCTGCTGTGCCTGGTGGCCTTCATAACAACAACATAACTTGTAAAGGAGGCAGCAGGGAGTGACTTGCTATACACACTCTGCTGTGCCCGGCAGGGTTGTGGCCTTCATAACAACAACATAACTGTAAAGGAGGCAGCAGGAGTGACTTGCTATACACACTCTGCTGTGGCCCGCAGGGTTGTGGCCTTCATAACAACAACACTGTAGTAGAGGAGGCAGCAGGAGTGACTTGCTGTACACACTCTGCTGTGCCTGGCAGGGTTACACTGCTGCTGTGCCCGGCAGGGTTGTGGCCTTCATAACAACAACACAGCAGGCCTTTGAGCCCACAGCTGCAGTGGACGGTTTGGCCGTTGAATTCATTTTCTCCGCTTTCTGGAGCACAACATGGGAGTACGCGAGTCGTACTGAAAGAAATGGTTGGAGCAAAGTTTAATCTTTGCCAATTCAAAACAAACAAACAAAAACTTTATGGAGACAGAACACCACCGAGTCAAAACTCGCTTAACAGCATGATGGCACGCTTTTTATACTGTGTGCTTATTAGGAAGTTAAGGAAATCTGGCTCCGTTTTTTCGGAAAGGTATGCCACTGTGTGGCGGTGGAAATGGATGACACGTGTATAACCACCTACACGACAGTGGCGCAAAATCTACATAGTTGTGACGTTGTCTGCCTTAACAAAGAGAAGAAGCAACTTCGTATAACCTCAAGGAATCCATTAAAAAAAAAAAAAGTATTTTTTTTGTGATTCCACAAGACAATATGGACAACAAGACAAAATATGACACGTTTTGACCCCACAGGTCTTCCTCAGGTAAAACAAACAACATCCAGGACAATGAAAGCGAAGAACGAGCAATCACATGTCTTCTCATATTCGGTGCAAGATGGGTGTTGAATGAAAACGAAGCCCTTGGGACGAAGACAATGGGATTTTAAATAATAATGATGACAATGATCATAACGATAGCAATAGTGATAATAGTAATGATAGTGATATTGACAAAAAAAAAAAATCTAAATAATAAAAGGAGGATTACTACCACTTTTGGTAACAAATGATGGTAGTGATTATAGTACTAACAGTGGCTATATACAGAAGGGGAAAAAAAAACACAAAGACACAGTTACAGGTTTGTTTTGTTTGTTTGTTGTTTGTGTTTTATGTGTCCTCAATGAACGAAAAGAAGGCAGAAAAACGACGCCTCCATGTGAGCGATTTATACGACAACAAAAGTGAATGGGCAATCTAAATCAAATGGCCCAAATTAAATCGCTCTACAAATTGCAATGAAAAGCCATCAGACAGACCAACACACACCAGATGTGCAGCTACATACAGTGAGCAAAAAGTGAACGACTCCAGCAAAGCGAGGAAAGGGGTGAAGAGGGAGGGGGAACAGGAAGGGGTGGGTGAGGGAATTACAGATTTCACACACACACACACACACACACACACACACACACACACACACACACACACACACAACCAGGTTTATGCAAAGCATATATTACACATGTCGTTTACAGAAACAAATTTCTTTTCTTGTGTCACGATTGAGATGTTATTCATTTTTTTTTAAACAATTTTACTGTATGTACATTGAGCAAAGACAAGCTATTTCTACAATCAATCAACAGAATGTTGTAGACAGGTTTCTGAATGAGTTGTGCGAACAACAGCTAGGACGAGTTAGACTGCTCTGGAAAAGATCATGCCTTAACAACCATCAGAATGAAATCAGACAGCATTGTCTGAAAAGTCATGCCTTACAACCACCAGAACGAATCAGACAACATTGTCTGAAAAGTCATGCCTTACAACCAGAATGAACAAGACAACATTTTTGAAACTCTGACTCACAACCACCATAATGAATTAGACAACATTTTTAAAAAGTCATGACCTACAGACCAGATTCAGAAGACCAGACTTTACAATTAGCTTAATGAATCGGGACTAGAATTTGAAATATTGGTCCCTGAAAACTACCATGACGAACGACACCAGATACTAAAAGACCATTCCCTACAGATATGTAAGATCAGTCATTTAAAACACCAGAATAATCAGACGAGTTGGGAAAACATCAGTCACTATAAGCAACACAATGAAACCCGTTACAGTTTTTTTTTTTTTAATTGGTACTTAGACCTACCAAATCAAATTAGACCATAATTAAAACAACACTTTACTTCAATCACCAGAATGCAACAGGCTACGTTAAAAGACAGATCACTCCAGACAAATACCAGAATGAATCAGGTCAGACTGTAAAAGATCAGTCTCTCTAATAACAGAATGATTCATTGTTTCCTTAACATGTTGTCCAAGCCTTCAAAGTGAACCTTTACACTTCCCAGCAATAGCGGCTTGTTTTGTCATCGTCTTCTTCTTCTTCTTCTTCTTCTTTTGCTTTTGTGTTTGTTTTTTTTTTTTTGTAATGATTAAACAGTTACAGTTGTCGTTGTTAGTTTTACCAACCTCAAGGTTCAAACAAATCCTTGGACGATCTGTCCTGCAACACGGATGGACGTCTGTATTATCTGCACACGTACCAGATAAAATAATCAAACAGAAGAGGGAAAATCACGTCTATTTTGCTTCAGCAGATTGCGGTTTCTTTTCAAGCGTAGCGCTTAACTTCACAGTTTTCGTTTCGCTAGACGTCTGTCAAACCAAGTAGTACACTGAACACTGGAGGTAAGTTTGTTATGAAATTAAACATCTCTCTCTCTCTCTCTCTCTCTCTCTATATATATATATATATATGTATATACATATAATAATAATGAGGACAATTTCTATAGCGCCCATCCTAACAACATAGGCTACACGCACGTTGTAAGTTTAAATAATTCAACATCTAAAAAATATCACACACACACACACACACACACACACACACACACACAAAATTCTGCATTCACAAGTCATAAACATACACACACGCACGCATGCATGCACACACACACACACACACACACACACACACACACACACACACACAGAGGCACGAACGCAAGCATGTACCCACACATGTGCGAGCAGTCGCGACCACGCGCTCGAGCACACACACACACACACACACACAATACATATAGACACAGACACACACACGCACACATGTGTAGAGTGTGTGCATGTGCAGAAAGGGGAACTAAATCTCCCCTTATCTATTATGTGTGATGACATAATGTCAATGATCATTCATAAAAACATACAGGGAATCGTTATAAATGAAGCAGACCACAAAAAATCTCACTGACGTTTAGTTAATGAAGACTGGACAGAAAAGAAACGTCTCTGGATCAAAGGAATGCTCAGACTGTTCTGCGGTTTACACATCAATGTAGATAAAACCTCAGCAAGCTGCCTGGAGTCCATGATAAAAAAAAAAATACCAAAATGTCTGCAATGTGTTCTAGAATAAAGTGGGACCCTGAAACAGTGACAGACTGAAGATACCCAGCACTTGGCCAGCATGTGAGGCAAAGCACTGCCAGACACTGAACTGAACGACAAAATGAAGAGTTGATGCACTGTTTAAGTTTGGCCAACATGTGAAGCAAAGCGCTGCCAGACACTGAACTGAACGACAAAATGAAGAGTTGATAGCACTGTTTAAGTTTGGCCAACATGTGAAGCAAAGCGCTGCCAGACACTGAACTGAATGACACTATGAAGAATTGATAGCTTTGTTTATTTTCGGCTGAACAGAAATATTACCTTGGTTGGGAAGGCTGTTGTTCGGAATTCGTTGATTCTTTCAAAGCTGATTCACTAATGGATTCAACTGCCTGATTCTTCTGATGACTTCACGGCAGATCTCCAGAAAGCAAGTGCGTTTTGGGTTTGTGCACAACTGAAAAGACGACACAGTTATTAGGAAGATGAAGGTTAAATGTGCAAAAGACACTGCTGTAAATGCTCCCCAAATTAAAACATATTTGATATATGCTGTAATTACTTGGATAGAAAATGTGTATTACTCTACTCATAAACGGAAAAGCTTTTTCATATAATTTTACTTTTTTTGTTTTTGATGAACTGGATATGTCTGGACTATCCTATTCAACTCACACAAGAATGGATAACCCAACTTGCACACACATTTTCAACGCACAATACCTTTGTTGAGGACAAAGCACCATCAAAAAGCAAGCAAAGATCTACTGGCTGAACCTTTTCTGTGCAACGAATGCTGTAGATTTGGAAACAAAGTCGTTCAATCAACGACCTGGACAGACTGTGGCATTCAGTGCAGAGTTTCTGATTTTTCTTAACAGATTTTTGTGTCTAACAGAATGTAACCGTCATTTCCAAGTCAGCATTGATCTTGTGATGCATGATCGAGTATTTGATAACACATGACCAAGCAAACATCGTTTATGAAAATATACCAAGCTTGACTTTCTGTGTGCTGTGGAATGATTTGAAATGGAGTGGTAAAGGCATGTACCTCCATCGCAGCATGTCACAGATGATGACAAGAGTTCCTAACTGCTGTAAAAGTGGAGGGCTACTTAGAAACTGTAATTGCTGGATAGAATGTTTTCAAACACACATACATAAAATTTCTCAGTAGTATTGAAGTGGTTTTCAGTCATGGATTGTTCATCCACGTTGGGGTAAAACTACTGTAGAAAGAAATGGCTGTGGTTTCTGACCACTCTTGTACTTTCTGCCACACACAAAAAAGTCTATATGATACCTATTTTGTGGATTATAAAAATCATAAGATCATTCCGAAATAACCTTTTCACACAAATAATTGAAAAAAACGCACAGTGACATCAAATCTGACTTGAAACTTTGTTGTTTTACCTACTGGTTGTTGTGTTATCTAACCCCAATAGAACACACTAGCTCAACAGTATTCGAGAAACGATTCTTCTGTACGTCGTTTATCCCCCCATTCCCGCAATCAAGTCGCCCTGTATTTCCGGCAGTCAACATCCAGCCCTACAATCATTCTAAACAATGATTTAGTTGCAAAGTGAGACGACTGCAAGAGGAAATCTAAACAAATCTTAAATAAATGTTAACGAACCGCCAAGAGAAACATGGACAAACGAGTCACAAGACAAAACATGACGCGTTTCAACCTCTTAGGTCTTCTTCAGGCAAGACACAAACAAAGAGGACAATGAAAATGAACAAATTTGTCACTTAGCTTGATCTCTTCAGCGCAAGGTAGGCATTGTGATTCAACGTGTTTTGTCATGTGACTCGTTTGTCCACGTTTCTCTTGGCGGTTCACTAACATTTAAGATTTGTTTAAACAATGACTGGTCAATAGAGATCATAATAATACATCTCACCATTCTGCATCCCCTCCCCCCTTTTTTTTTTCAGGACAACAGAGTCTTCTTCAAATCGCAGACTGTGAACTAATTTCAACGCTTGCAATGATATCAATAAGTCCAGCAAGCACTCAGATACGATTGCTGTCACGCACTTCAACGTAAATTGTGCACTGCTTGATTCGAGAAATGTTTACAATCACAGATCAAGTTTCTCTGGAGGTTTTACAAGCCTTCCTGATGTTGTGTGCACACCAGACTCCAACTGTCTTCCACTGGCTTCCGGTAATGTTTGTGTCAGCTGCTGTTCAGCAGGTGTATTGTCGAAAAGCACCTCAGGTTCTGGTTCTTGCCGCTGTGCCTCTGAAGATTCTTGAGGTTCTGCAACAGTTGATGCTGGATATGGGACAGCTCGCTGGGTTGTTTGTGAGCGTGGCTGGTCGTTTTGTCGACACAAACGACAATGACTTCTTCTCTGTTTCCCCTTGCTTGTTTGAACAGTGTATGACGATGATGTGGGAAAGTCCACGGCCACTGCCTTCTCATCTCTAAGAGTTTTTATCCATACCTTCTTTCCTTTCTTCAGGGTGGTAGGGGTTTCGTTCTGTGACCCAAATCAAAGTTCTTCTTTTGCTGTTGTTTGATGCACGCATCAGCCTGCTGGAACAGCTGTAGATCTCTCTTGACTGGAACACAATGACTCGGCATACATGGAATTTTCCTTCTTTGTCTTCTCCCCCCATCAGTAGCTCAGCTGGACTCGGCCCGTGCTGTAAAGGTGTGACTCTGTAGTTCAGAAGAGCCATGCAGGGGTCATCTGCTTTTCTGAGCAAGTTTTGACTGTTTGTACTGCTCGTTCAGCCCGACTGTTTCCTTGAGGGTGAAGAGGGCTGCTGGCAAGATGGGCGAAACCAGAGTTTTCTGCAAACTTGATGAAGTGTCTGGCGCTGAATTATGGGCCCTGCTGTTGCAGTCAAGCGTTGTGAAGACTTTTGCTCCACACAGTTCATCAAGCTTTGTGAAGACTTTTGCTCCACACAGTCCATCAAGCTTTCTGAAGACTTTTGCTCCACACAGTCCATCAAGCTTTCTGAAGACTTTTGCTCCACACAGTCCATCAAGCTTTCTGAAGACTTTTTTGCTCCACACAGTTCATCAAGCTTTGTGAAGACATTTGCTCCACACAGTCCATCAAGCTTTCTGAACTTTTGCTCCACACAGTCCATCAAGCTTTGTGAAGACTTTTGCTCCCACACAGTTCATCAAGCTTTGTGAAGACTTTTGCTCCACCACACAGTCCATCAAGCTTTGTGAAGACTTTTGCTCCACACAGTCCATCAAGCTTTCTGAAGACTTTTGCTCCACACAGTTCATCAAGCTTTGTGAAGACTTTTGCTCCACACAGTTCATCATGGAATTGGTCTGTAGTTGGTAGGAGGACATTTTCTCGTCAAACATTTTCGTTGAGTTTGGAGAGGTCGACACACAGTCTGACTTTCCCATTTGATTTTGGCACCACTACTATCAGAGCACACCAGCCAGTTGGAGTTGTGACAGATCTGATGACTTTGGCACCACTACTATAGGACACCAGCCAGTTGGAGTTGTGACAGATCTGATGATTTTGACACCACTACTATCAGCGCACACCAGTCAGTTGGAGTTGTGACAGATCAGATGTCTTCTTTCTCCACTCCAGTCCATTCTTCCTGTATTTTGGTCTTCACAGGGAGTCGCAAACATCTTGGCGTAACAATGGAGCATGGTTGTGCGTTTTCTCTCAGTCTGATTTTGTAGACGGTCTTCATCTTTCCCAGTCCGGTGAATACTTGTGGAAATTTTGATGCTGGACTGACTGTTGTGTAGAGTTTACTCTTTCTACTCTTTCTATTCTATGATGGTAGGTCTACCAAGCAGCGGCTCATGTAAATTTTCCACTATATACAGATCTCGTACTGTCTCTGTCTTTTCAGTCGTGAGTGTGGCAGTGTATTTTCCTACCACCTTGATCTGTCTTCCCTGGATCTAACGGCTTCTTACTGATGCTCTGGATTACAGGAGGATTCTTTTGAAAGAATCTTCTTGGGACAGCGGAGACATCAGTGCCTGTATTTACTCAAAATTTTACTGATTTTCCATTGGCTTGCAAAGTAGCATGCCTAAGATCTTCTTTTACTGTGTGGACAGAATCTTCATCTCTGCATACTTAGTTCCTACAATTGAGCCAAGTATAGTTTGTTCTTCTTTTTCCTCTACTATGTTGTGTACTTTTCTTTTATATCTACACATGACAGCATAGCGACCTTGGAAAACCATTTTCGGCACTCAGCATCTTTCGCTGGGCAGTCTTTCCTTCCATGCACTGGGACTTCTCCCACATCACATGTGTTTCTTGGTTTCATGAAAGATGAACTTGTTCAGGGTTTGATCTTGCTGGTGTTGATTGCTGGCTCTTCCATTTCCTAGTTGAAATCCTGTTGTGTTAATAATATTGTAACCCTCACCACCCGAAATCAGTGCCTAAGAGTTATCCCCAGTTCACATGATCAAGGACCAATAATGTTCACTCAATTAATCAAACGAAAAAAGAGATTTGAAGTTTTGCAATGTTCATTTCCCGTTATTCTTTTCTTTCTTTTGACACAAACAGGTAAGGCAATTACTCGATATTATTCTTAATCTTAATATGAAACTTTTTGCTACATTTCACAAAGATGCAATTTAGTTATGAACTACACAGGGAGTGATGTCTGAAATGCCACAAACAGGACGGAGGACAAAAGAACAAGGGGCACGGAGTGATGGCAGTGAAGAGCGTTGGTTTACTGACGTGACAGCACAGACACTGCAACCAACACAAACGCAGAGAACAGTGTTTTATCTAACCTACACCTACACATCACAATAAAATACTATTACACTCAGAACAATGTTTTAACTAACCTACACCTACACCATCACAATACTATTACACTCAGAACAATGTTTTAACTAACCTACACCTACACCATCACAATACTATTACACTCAGAACAATGTTTTAACTAACCTACACCTTCACCACAACAATAAAATACTATTACACTCAGAACAATGTTTTAATTAACCTACACCTACAACAACACAATAAAATACAATTACACTCAGAACAATGTTGTAACTAACCTACACCTACATCATCACAATAAACTCAGTGAGACATACTATTGTATGTATGTATGTGTGTGTGTGTGTACGTGTGTGTGTATATATATATATGTGTGTGTGTGTGTGTGTGTGTGTGTGTGTGTGTGTGTGTGTGTGTGTGTGTGTGTGTGTGTGATAGAGAGTCGATCTCTCACCTATTGACAACGGTCGCTATTCATCAGTCACTGATCATTTCCAGTTTTCTGCTCAATTGGCATTATCATACCAATGCTATCATGTTATTTCACTCATGACAATGATCAACATCCTGCAGCATTGTTTGTCCCACTTATGACAATGGTTATCGCCACTTTTTTTTTTTTCTTAAAATTTTATTTTCCTTTTTTAAAGGTATATGTATATGTATGTGTGTGTGTGTGTGTGTGTGTGTGTGTGTGTGTGTGTGTGTGTGTGTGTGTGTGTGTGTGCGCGTGTGTGTGTGTGTGTGTGAATGGGTGTGTACGTGTCTGAAAACTCCTCACAATTAGTCTCATTATGACCATAATTCACAATACCCCCCCCCCCCCCCTGCTTTTTTTTTCCTCCAACAACAACACTATTTGCATGAATTTCTCACCCCCACCCCACCCCATGCATACATATGTGTGGGGTGGAGGGAGAGATATGAACCCTCCCTCTCTCTCTCCCATTACCCTCTTCCACCCCACCCCCCCCCCCCCCCTCCATATTCCGTATCCCCCTGCCCCTCCCCCCCCCCTTTTTTTTTCTCCCCCCTCCTAGCAATATCTTATCATCCCTTGATCATTCCATTCTCTTCAATCCTTATTACCATTACCCACACATAACTACTGTCATCACCACGCATTAAAATTGTTCATATATTCATTTATATCTTTTATTTCTTTATTCTTTATTTATCTACTTCTTTTATTTCATTTATTTGTTCATTTTATTTTTTATTATTATTTTCTTTTAACTTTTAACCACCCCCCCCCCCCCCCCCCCCCCCCGAGCACAGCTGTCAATCCACCATAACCACTGCCATCACTAAGATATCAAACTACTCTACAAAACAAGCTACAAACCCCATTGTTTCACACACACACACACACACACACACCAACTTCCTCTCCCGTGATTCCCTCGTTCCCATCTGGCGGACATTTTACCGGTTTGCTCCAACATGACCAGAGAAGGTTTCTCGTTCTCCATTCATGTTACTTGTTTTTTGCTTGAAGAAGACACAAGAGGTTGAAATGCATTCTGTCTTGTCCTGTGCCTTGTCTGTCTATGTCCTTGGCAGTAACTAACCCCCTTCTCTTTCTAAATTTGACTAAGGCTGTTCTATACAGAATATTATTTCAAATACTGAAGGAAGCAAAATGTTGTACATAAGAAGCTCTCTACTCTGCTGTTACTTCAAAACACTGCATGAGTGAAGTTGAACACATTTCTCAGGTTCTCTCTTCTTACCTTCTGTCCCTTTAAGATAGCTTTCGTTTTATTTGACTAGACTTACAAAATGTATGTACTGTAACATCTTATTCATGACATCTCCCTGATGTATAATATATCATACTTTCTCATGAAACAACATTTTCTTCTATTTTTTTTTTTTTTTTTTCGCTTTTTTCTTTTTTTTTTTTTTTCTCTCCAGATTTTCACCCAATTGGTAACAATGTGCACAGAATATAGCTAAGCAATATTTCATCGTTTCAATACATTTGATGATTACAAAACAAATAAACTGTAGTAACAGTGTGCAGGGAATAAAGCTGAGCAATACTTTGTCATTTCAAATACATCTGATGATTACAAAACAAATAAACTGTAGTAACAGTGTGCAGAGAATACAGCTGAGCAATACTTTGTCGTTTGAGAAATACACCTGATGATTACAAAACAAACAACTTGTGCAAAGACAGTCAAACATAAAAGGTACAGTTACCTTTTGCACACTTGAACACTTCACAGAACTGTCAGCGAGTAAAATAAAACATACCAAATACCAGCAATGTTACAATAACGCACACAAATTTAATAACATATAAGTTCTTTTTTGTTGTTGTTGTTAAATAAAGTCACTAAAACGTCTGAAACCTTTGGTTTCCAATAAATAGTGTCAACAAAAAAAAAAAACCCAAGAGACAAGGCTTTGACACCACATGTTAAGAATGCATATAACAGACATGTGACAACATTTATGCTATTGTAACTATACAGGCTGATGAAAATGTTTAAATTCATGGATTCATGGTGGAAAAGTGTCACTGTCATACATAACATGGCAACTCACCTTACAAAACCCTCTTGAGAAGACAGCAGTGAACTTGGGATGGAAACTGAAAATCCTGAATGTCTTGTGCTTTCAGTCAAGTTCTGGAAAAAAAATTAAAATCCAGGAGTTTGTTTTGTTTAATGAAAGATATTCAATATTTGTGTGAACATAAAACGTTTACAACAATGTGATTTTGAACACACACACACACACACACACACACACACACACACACACAACACACACACGTGTGTATGTGTGTGTGTGTGTGTGTGTGTGTGTGTGTGTGTGTGTGTGTGTGTGTGTGTGTGTGTAATAACATTAAATGAAGTTAGATTACCTGTTTACACACAGCATCATGACTAGATATCTTTAAATGATAAATCACAGTCAACTTCAATGCATCTGAAAGCAAAGCTTGGCACATGTGTTGGTTTAAATTCAGATGAATTGTGTACAACACATCTTCCATGAGATATATCAAATTTAGAGACTGATTAGTCAGAAAACACAAAAGCATGCTTCATAATAAAACAATTATGGACTCAATCTTTTCTTTATATAAAACATGTACATTGGCAAAATGTCTGTTATGCTGTTTCAGTATGTGATCATGTAAAACATTTGCCGTATGAAGTCTTTACAGATGTCTTCATATTGTATGAGGAATGAATTTGGCTGCTGCTACAATTTACATATCATATTCATTGAAACTTCAGTTTGAACTTGGTTCTTTCATGTCTTTAGGCATTTATTCATGCGATTAGCCATGTTCAGGCCAGATGTTTGATCAGGATTTATTCCCATCAAATCTTGTCACTGTCTCTGGGCCCACCTATTGACACTGACTTAGTAATATAAACAGACAGAAGCATATAGACAGAAGAGACTGAGAGAAAAGAGACATAGAGAGAGACAGAAACAGAGAGAGAGAGAGAGAGTCAGTGAACGAGTGATGGTGAACATTCATACCCCCATGTGTGTAGTATGTGCAAGTTTTTTCAAGTACTTACAGTGTCTGGAAGGATCTTTCAGAGCTCGTAGAGTTTGTATCAGAAACGAGGAGTGGGTGAAGGGGGGGGGGGGGGGGGGGGGAAAAAATAACTTAATAAGGGTTCGAAGAGAAAAAAGATGTAGTTCAATGCGGCTTCATAAAGAGGCAGTTTATATGAATGGAGGAGGGAAGGGGGCTGTCTCAAACAAAGCAGGGGGTGGGGGTGTGGGTCCTGGGGTTGCTTAGGTCCTGGCGAGGTCCAAGGGCAACACCCTGGGACACTTGGCCTCCACCAGCTGCACATGATGACAGGTATTTTAGGTGCAGTTAAGGCCTCTCCCAGAAGATCAGCCAGTCTCTTCCTTAAGTATGTTGTTAATCTGTCCCTTTTTAAATAAAAAAAGAAAAAAAAAATGAGAGGTGATGGGGTGGGGGGACGGGTTGGCACCTACAACCTCCCCACCCCCCCCCCCCCCTCCACCTGCCTGCTCCCCCTTCATCATCACCCCCTGCTTTCCAATACATACTGGCATGCAATCGGCTTCAAGTTTTCAGCAGTTTGTCACCTACAACTCGAGCAGTTTGTCACCTACAACTTGAGCAGTTTGTTTACAACTAGAGCAGTTTTGTCAGGTACAACTTGAGCAGTTTGTCAGGTAAAACTTGATCAGTCTGTCAGGTAAAACTTGATCAGTCTGTCAGGTAAAACTTGAACAGTTTCTCAGGTAAAACTTGAGCAGTTTCTCAGGTAAAAACTGAGGAGTTTGTCAGGTAAAACTTGAGGAGTTTGTCAGGTAAAACTTGAGCAGTTTGTTACCTACAATTTGAGTAGTCCTGTCAGGTAAAACTTGAGGAGTTTGTCCAGTAAAACTTGAGCAGTTTGTCAGTGATTTGATTTTCAGTACACTTAAGATGTAATTTGTTTTATTGTTAGAATTTCTTACTTTATAATTTTACTTATAAATGTTACATGTCTCCCTGTTAATTTTCCTTTATGATTTCTATATGTCATTCAGAGGTTATTTGTATGGTATGCATGTCTCATTGATTTATTAAGGTTTTGTAAATGTCAGTACAACACTATGTTAATCTGACAGCAAATGGTTTCAGTCAGTCAGTCAGTCACTGAAGCATATTAACTGCCGAGTTCAGAGCCTCAGATGTCCCCCAAGATATTTTAACCCATAATTGTCAAGGCTGAACTGTGCTGCTTATTTTTTTTTTAGGCGACTACAGAGACTGGCCACAAGCCTCTGATTGGCATTGTGAATGTCTTCTCTTTTTCAATTGCCTCTGCCGGCCAAGTTAAGCAAATGTATGCCTATCTTTGTGCACTCGTCTTTGCCGCCTTATGCAGCCTGAGCAAAGATGTCGAATTCAGCTTCAAAGGGTTTTTGTTGTTGTTTTTTTTGCTTTTTTTTTTTTTTTTTTTTTTTTTTTTTTTTTTTTTTTTTTTTTTTTTGCCAATTTTCAGCAACGTTGCCCTCAAAGGACAATATCTCCGAATATCTTTGTCTCTGCGCCACGTACAGTAAATATGCAGCGAGCGTGTGAACGCAGCTTCTCATGCGTTTGAGAAAAAAAACGAAAAAACAAACAAACAAAAAAAAACAACAACGGAAAACGAATTTGTTTGTAGGCCAACGAGAAGCCACTTTATACACCAATAGCTATTCGTCTGCTTGCGCAAATGTAGGTGTTTGGAGCTGCGAATATCACTTATCAGCAGCTGCATTTTCGGACACCATGAAGCATGTGTGGCGGTCACGTATGTTTACGAAACTAATAGTGTCACATGATTGGTCTACAGTCACCTACAATTTCAGCAGTTTGTCTCCGGTACAATTTGCTATTTGTAGGTTTGTTTAGAAAGGCACATGAAGGAGGGGAGGGGGAGGGGACAATTTGTTCACCTCCACTCCCCCCTCCCTCTCCTCCTTAATTTTCCAGGAGGTGAGGGGGGGGGGGGGGGGGGGGGGGCGCAGGCGCTGCCACAGTGCCACTACCAAGATGAAATTGGAAATGAAATGAGGCAGGGAACAGCAATCAATAAACAGTAAACAAGTGGGGTAGTCTTTGCTCCCATAAGGAAACCTAACACTGAGTAACTTTCATTCAAGACTGGCACAGCCTTTTAAACTTGAATAAAGTCAGACAAATACAAAGACGAACAATCTAATAGTGGGGGAAAAAAACAAGCGCAGGCCAACAACTAAATTGTCTTCATAGTAATGACTTGGCAAAACTTTGAACTTAAGGGGGGGGGGGGGGGGGGGGGGGGGGGGGGGGGGGGGGGGGGGGGCAGCAGGAGGTTGAAGATGTAAAAACTGGGAACATGAAATTAAGAGAATATGAAAACTCTTCACTGGCCGCCGCAGCCCCCCCCCCCCCCCCCCCCCCCCTTAAGTTCAAAGTTCTGCCAAGTCATTGCATGACTGAACATGATTTGATCATTGACACGACATGGCTGAAGAGGCCACGAAACAGAACTTCATAAATTATATATATAGAACTGACATGGCATTTCACTGTCCACCCCACTGTCAGCTCATTACCACAACTTTTGAAGAACCAACACTGACCTTTCCGATGGCACTCGCTCGTAGACTCCACCACGACGCTTGCGACGAATGCCCAACCTCCTGCCACTTTGATGGTCACTGATATAGAAGTGGGAGGGGCTCCTCTGGGCCAACGTCACACCAGCTTTGAATCGATTGGCTGACGACGTGGTTCTTACTTTTAAAAAAAAAAAAAAAGTCTTTTCTGGAAAAAAGATCTGCTTCCTTGAACTAAAAGCTTTCTCTGTCTGTGTGTGTGTGTGTGTGTGTGTGTGTTTGAGAGACAGACAGACAGACATAAAGATGAAGCAAGAGGTAAGGGGAGAGGTTATGCAATGGGAAAAAGACAAACAAATTGCTCTTTAGAAAGTGTGTTGAGACTTGCTGTCAGGCAGAACAGGGAGATAGACAATAAGAAAAACGGGAAGAGAGAGAGAGAGAGAGAGAGAGAGAGAGAGAGAGAGATGCCATTATAATCTACCTCCCCCCTCCCCCCATTTTTTTTCTCTTCATGACCATTCATACACTACCCAAGACTATGATTATTAATTAAGTGACAATCCATCGATAGGCAGCCATAATTAACGAAGAGAGAGAGAGAGAGAGAGAGAGAGAGAGAGATTATAATTCTATTTTTCTATCAAAAATATCACATGCTAAACATTGCTATGAAATTTGAATTAAAAGCAATACATCAATATAATCAATAGTAATCAGGACATACCTTTATCACCGTGTAGTTACAGTAAAAAAAAAAAATAAATAATTAAAAAAAAAAAAACCAGAAGCATTAGGGTATTAATCAATTAGTGACAATGCACCAATAAAATCAGTGACCACAAAATTCATTCATCATGATATAATTACCATCATTAATTAAACCAAGAGTATATCTCTCATTTATCATTATCTGTTTGTTTTTTTTTTAATCAGTAGAAAAGAAAGGAAGTGGCGTAACAGTTTAAATATGCAGCAAAACAGAAGGTGTGGCCCGGTATATAATATTAAATTTCATCGTTAATAGTAATGGTCTGCTGTGAAATGTGTAATTAGTTTTTCCCTGAAAAGAATTGAATGCATTTTGAGTACATCGGAAATACAGTGGAAGTAAATTTCAAACCACGCTACCAGAGTAGGATAAGCTTGATTTAAATAGATCTCTTCTAGGTGCGTGAATCTGGAATTTGGTTGAATCCCTAGGGTTTATGTTAAATCTAGACTGAACATCTAGTTACTAAGTGAGACGACTGCAGGCGGATTTCTAAACAAATCTTAAAGAAATGTCAGCGAACCGCCCAGAGAAACGTGGACAAACGAGTCACAAGACAAAACACAACGCGTTTTCGACCTCTCAGGTCTTCTTCAGGTGAAACGAAAACGAATAAAATAACGAAGCGATCTGAAGCGATCAAAGCTAAGTGAATTTTCGTTATTTTATTCGTTTTTGCTTCACCTGAAGAAGACCTAAGAGGCTGAAACGCACTGTGTTTTGTCTTGTGACTCGTTTGTCCATGTTTCTCTGGGCGGTTCGCTGACATTTATTCTAGACTGAAGAGTCTGTGGTGCTAATTATTGACAAACAACAATTGGAGACTGTGAGGTTGTGTATTGTCTTCTTTGCCTTGTTGTTATCAGCATTAGTTTGGTTTTTATTAGGATTCAGTGACATATAGTTCACATCGCACCAATCACTTAAGATATCAGCATTCTTCTGTAATGAAGTGAAAACAGCTTCTAAACTGGAGCTGCTTGTGTGGACAGTGGTATCATCACAGAGTTCACATGAATCCTCAATATAAAGAGGAGATCATTCATATAAACTGAGAACAAAAAACCGGCCCAGGTGCATGCTAGTTTGGGATGTTGCTGACATTGAGGCTGGAGGGAAGGGATGGAGAAAGGTTGTCATTTAATGGAGGGGGGGGGGGGGGGAACAAAAAGGGGATGAGAGAAATGGAATTCCTGCACCTACACTAATGCACAGAAAGAGGGAAGAGGGAAGGACAGGGACAGTCCAGTGAAGGGGGGGGGGGGGGGGGGGGTGGGCAGTGTATCAAGCTAAAAGAAAGTCAGGTGTAACCCCCCCCCCCTTTTTTTTTTTTTGATATTATTTGTTCCAATAGCAATGAGAGCCCTTTGCCCATTTGTTCTTTCCAGCCATTAGCAATGACTAGTTATGGATATTTTTGCCCATTGATCACTTTCAGTTTTCTTTCTTTCAGCCATTAGTATCAATACCAACATCACTACATATAACAACTATCATGTTATGGATATTTTTTTTGTTCCAATAGCAATGATCCATTGATCACTTTCATTTCTTTCTACATGTCTATGGTATATTAACACTCAGCACAGTCTGTGTGACCACATCAGTGGCAGTGATGTCTACAGGTCTGTGGCATATTAACACTCAGCACAGTCTGTGTGACCACATCAGTGGCAGTGATGTCTACAGGTCTGTGGCATATTAACACTCAGCACAGTCTGTGTGACCACATCATCAGGCAGTGATGTCTACAGGTCTGTGGCATGTTAACACTCAGCACAGTCTGTGTGACCACCTCAGTGGCAGTGATGTCTACAGGTCTGTGGCATATAACACTCAGCACAGTCTGTGTGACCACATCAGTGACAGTGATGTCTACAGGTCTGTGGCATGTTAACACTCAGCACAGTCTGTGTGACCACATCAGTGACAGTGATGTCAACAGGTCTGTGGCATATTAACACTTAGCACAGTCTGTATGAGCCCTGGGCTCAGACTGTGTTGAATCAGGAGGTCAGAACAGATGCCCACACTGCTAACACTGACCTAGGGAACATGAAGACAGAACAGAACAGATGCCCACACTGCTAACACTGACCTAGGGAACATGAAGGCAGAACAGAACACAGATGCCCACACTGCTAACACTGACCTAGGGAACATGAAGACAGAACAGAGCAGATGCCCACACTGCTAACACTGACCTAGGGAACATCAAGGCAGAACAGAGCAGATGCCCACACTGCTAACACTGACCTAGGGAAACATCAAGGCAGAACAGAACAGATGGCCCACACTGCTAACACTGACCTAGGGAACATCAAGGCAGAACAGAACAGATGCCACACTGCTAACACTGACCTAGGGAACATCAAGGCAGAACAGAACAGATGCCACACTGCTAACACACTGACCTAGGGAACATGAAGGCAGAACAGAACAGATGGCCCACACTGCTAACACTGACCTAGGGAACATCAAGGCAGAACAGAACAGATGGCCACACTGCTAACACTGACCTAGGGAACATCAAGGCAGAACAGAACAGATGCCACACTGCTAACACTGACCTAGGGAACATCAAGGCAGAACAGAACAGATGCCCACACTGCTAACACACTGACCTAGGGAACATCAAGGCAGAACAGAACAGATGCCCACACTGCTAACACTGACCTAGGGAACATCAAGGCAGAACAGAACAGATGCCCACACTGCTAACACTGACCTAGGGAACATCAAGGCAGAACAGAACAGATGCCCACACTGCTAACACTGACCTAGGGAACATCAAGGCAGAACAGAACAGATGTCCACACTGCTAACACTGACCTAGGGAACATCAAGGCAGAACAGAACAGATGCCCACACTGCTAACACTGACCTAGGGAACATCAAGGCAGAACAGAACAGATGCCACACTGCTAACACTGACCTAGGGAACATCAAGGCAGAACAGAACAGATGCCCACACTGCTAACACTGACCTAGGGAACATCAAGGCAGAACAGAACAGATGGCCACACTGCTAACACTGACCTAGGGAACATCAAGGCAGAACAGAACAGATGCCCACACTGCTAACACTGACCTAGGGAACATCAAGGCAGAACAGAACAGATGCCCACACTGCCAACACTGACCTAGGGAACATGAAGGTAGAACAGAACAGATGCCCACACTGCTAACACTGACCTAGGGAACATCAAGACAGAACACAGAACAGATGCCCACACTGCTAACACTGACCTAGGGAACACACAAGGCAGAACAGATGTCCACACTGCTAACACTGACCTAGGGAACATCAAGGCAGAACAGATGTCCACACTGCTTGCACTGACCTAGGGAACATCAAGGCAGAACAGATGCCCACACTGCTAACACTGACCTAGGGAACATGGAGGTAGAACAGAACAGATGCCCACACTGCTAACACTGACCTAGGGAACATCAAGGCAGAACAGATGCCCACACTGCTAACACTGACCTAGGGAACATCAAGGTAGAACAGAACAGATGCCACACACTGCTAACACTGACCTAGGGAACATCAAGGCAGAGAGCAGATGTCCACACTGCTAACACTGACCTAGGGAACATCAAGGCAGAACAGAACAGATGCCCACACTGCTAACACTGACCTAGGGAACATCAAGGCAGAAGAACAGATGTCCACACTGCTAACACTGACCTAGGGAACATCAAGGCAGAACAGAACAGATGCCCACACTGCTAACACTGACCTAGGGAACATCAAGGCAGAACAGAACAGATGCCCACACTGCTAACACTGACCTAGGGAACATCAAGGCAGAACAAACAGATGCCCACACTGCTAACACTGACCTAGGGAACATCAAGGCAGAGAACAGATGTCCACACTGCTAACACTGACCTAGGGAACATCAAGGCAGAACAACAGATGCCCACACTGCTAACACTGACCTAGGGAACATCAAGGCAGAACAGAACAGATGCCCACACTGCTAACACTGACCTAGGGAACATCAAGGCAGAAACAGATGCCCACACTGCTAACACTGACCTAGGGAACATCAAGGCAGAACAGATGCCCACACTGCTAACACTGACCTAGGGAACATCAAGGCAGAACAGATGCCCACACTGCTAACACTGACCTAGGGAACATCAGGGCAGAACAGATGCCCACACTGCTAACACTGACCTAGGGAACATCAAGGCAGAACAGAACAGATGCCCACACTGCTAACACTGACCTAGGGAACATCAAGGCAGAACAGAACAGATGCCCACACTGCTAACACTGACCTAGGGAACATCAAGGAACAGAACAGATGCCCACACTGCTAACACTGACCTAGGGAACATCAAGACAGAACAGATGCCCACACTGCTAACACTGACCTAGGGAACATCAAGGCAGAACAGAACAGATGCCCACACTGCTAACACTGACCTAGGGAACATCAAGGCAGAACAGAACAGATGCCCAGTGCTAATATAGACCTAGGGATCATCAAGCCCCACTAACAGGGGCTGTAACACTGAAGACTACATGGAGACAGACAGAACAAAGACAACAATCTAAGCCCCACTAACAGGGGTGTGTAACAAAGAGTACAGGGTGAACATGAACAAGACAACCAGGTCATCTTTCACCTCCACATCGTAGTCACACATTGCTAACACATTGAGAGATGAGGCACAGTGTATGTGACAGTACGTGGCATAAATCACAAAGCATGACTCAAGAACCCGCGCATGGTTCCTTGGGTACTAAACCTCTGCACTTGGACAATCTCAGCTTACTAGCGAGCACTGGCTTAGCATAGGCCGTGTCAGTACGACGTGGCTTGTACATCCGCTCTGGCATAAGCTGTCAGTACAACATGGGTTGTATGTCCGCTCTGGCATAAGCTGTCAGTATGACATGAATTGTACACCAGCTCTGGCATAACACTAATGAAAAACTGGCATAACACTAATGCATAACCTCATATAGTTCAGTCAATTCCAGATGGCTTTTACAACACACTGATGGTGCTGTTATTCCTACCTCATACAGCTCAGTGTGGACTGTGTGAGCCAGGCACAACGCTTTGCCTAGTATAAGTTGAAATTTGAGTCTTTAGGACTTACTTACACCATGATTCAAGGATGCCAGCTGAACGCACATCAACTAACCATACATGGTGAACTTGAATTGTCTGGAGGTGAATCCCAAGGTTCCATCAAACCCGACATGAGAAGGTCTGTAAGTCTGCTGAGTGTGTATTGAAAGAAATCAGCATGAGCACACGCATAAGGAATGACAAGGAATGACGCAACAGTCTTCCAACACAATAACTATCCTACGACAACGGCATGGACTAACTGTAACCATGGGCTGATGTCAGTCGTGGCCTTGACCTGACAAAGAGATACACCAGGCTGGCGCACAGCACACGCCTAAGCCCTGTCACAGGAAAAGGGCCCTATATAGATAGATAGGCAGACAGACAGACAGTCCTTCACTTTGTTTCTCTGTGTCCTTGGCGGCAACTAACCTCTCTCTTTCCAAATTTCACTAACATATGCTCAGCGGTTTGAAAGTCCAATCATATCAATAGCATACTGAATGCTTGATTATCTGTGTTGGCTGGGAGCAATAACCATCAACTGTTCTGCTGCTTCTGCTGACCTTCTTCCGACTTCACATAACATCTTCATATTGGAACATCAAACCCACAAAATGATTGTATAATGAAAATTGGGGACAAGGGAATCAAAGTGTCTAAATGTGCGAAAGAGAAAGACCAAGGTGTGACTTTCGACAAAAAAACTTGCTATTTGATAAACACATTGCAAATAATATTAACAAGGCCAACAGAATGATTGGAATAATTTTTAAAAAGCCTTTATATTTATAGAAAAGAACACTTTCTTACAATTGTATAAGACATTAGACCCATTCTTGAATATGGCAACACTGTATGCTATCCAATGCTAAAGAGACAATCAGAAGCTCCAGAACAGGTTCACAGATGAGCAACAAAGATGATCCATAGTGTTAAGGATTACTCACACCAAGAACGATGAAAATATTTACAACTTCCAACACTAAAAGCAAGAAGAGTAAGAGGGGGTTTGATTCAGACATATAAGATATTTAATGGTTTTGATGATATTGACAAAGCATGCAGACACCAAAACTAGAAGGGGGCGTAAAAAGCCTGAATAGGCTAAGTTGTTTTAATACAACGCCCCAAATCTGATCCCGACCCTGATCACGAACGGGGAGTAGCAACACGCACCTAGTTGGCAAGCAAATCAGCAGAGACAGCTCAGTGTTCACAGTGATCGTCGGGTTAAAGTTCACTACTCTACGTCAACTGACAGTGCGTTTACTAATGGCGGAGATTCCCGATATTAGCAAAGGCCAAGTCAAATGGGCTTAGTCCTTCGTTGGAGGGCTCAAGCCTTTTTCAGTGACAGGGATGTGTAAAAATTTGTCACACGTAACCATTACCACTGACTGAACCCCCCCCCCCCCCCCCCCCCCCCCCCCCCCCCCCCCCCCCCCCCCCCCCACACCCACACACACACAGTAAATCGCCTCAATTTTGCCATGTGTAAATCGCCTCAATTTTGCCATGTGTAAATCGCCACAATTTCACAAATGAGGGCCTGCATCTTTCTCATTCACTTCACTTCATTTATCCTGACTGGAGCACACAAAGTGCCCTCATCATGATTTGAAGCGCCGAGTTAGGATTTCAACATGCGACAGAAAGTGTCACATATGTAGTAGTGGTATGAGCTTCATCACTGTCACACACAATCTCTCTCTCTCTCTCTCTCTCTCTCACACACACACACACTCACAAATAAGCTTTGGTGTTAAAGTAGTGGTATGAGCTTCGTCCCTGTCACATATTCTCTCTCGCTCGCTCACTCTCTCTCGCCCTATCTCTCTCTCTCTCTCTCAAGTATATAGGTTTTGCTTTTAAAGTAGTGGTGTGAGCTTCATCACTGTCACACATTCTCTCTCTCTCTTCTTCTTATAAAAGCCGCTAACGTGCCAGCACATGTCCATACGCGCAATTTAACATGGCCAGAGTGATCTGACCTTTCACTCACAGGTTTTATTTTTCTTGTGAGATACAACGAACCAACCAAGTTTCCTTTAGATCCGTTTTATAAACCCCAAGAAACAGCTGTGAAGAAAAATTAACGTGGCCATTGCTACTTTGATCTTTGAGTCACAAACCCTTTTTTTTTCTTTCTTTCTTTCCTTTTTTTTTTTTTTGTGAAGGTGGTAATTGTAATTGTGGAGAGCAACTTACCCACCAACTTTCGTTGAAATCTGTCCAATAGTTCTCGAAAAATCCCCAAGAAACAGCTACGAAAGAAAATTAACGTGATCAGTGACTTTCACCTTTGACCCATAGACCTGATCTTTCTTGTGAGAGTGATGAATGTGAAACATGTACAAGCAATCCATCAAGTTAATTCAAGATCCATCCAGCAGTTCACGAAAAACAGGTTTTGTGTGTGTGTGGTTTTTTGTTGTTGTTGTTTTTTTTTTTTTTTTTTTTTTTTGGTTGACACAAACACACTCTGTGACAGACAAACGCAGCTGAAAACTTACCAGAGTTTGCAAACTGCCACAAAATTGACACAGGAGTCATTTTTCCCACGGTTGTCAATATTCTCCGTAACCATGGGAGTCAACATTCTACAGAAGGAGTCAATATTCTCCGTAGAATATTGACTCCAAAACCTGTAGAAAACTGAACGGTTCGTTTTTCTCCAGGGAAAAAAGAACCGGGGAGTCAAATTTCTACGTAGTCAATATTCTCCGTAACACCGGCATTTCTTCTCTTGGCTAATTAAGGTTATTCAGTTTAAGAAGTGAAAAAGTCGTGGTTTTTATAACTTACTAACCATGCCATGCACCGACGTGATATTTCTGTTTAAAGACAAAGAAACGTCAGTTGGTTTTAACATGCTTGTCTCAGTTCAAAGTTTTGTGGTACCGAGTTGTAGTGTTTGAAGTCTACTGCTGAAATGAAAAGTGCATCAGTGTGTAAGCCCATATTAAGGAGGGATTAGGACTTCCTAACTGTCTGGAGACACTGATGTGTTTCACAAAAAACACCTGGACATTCTGTGTACAGTGGTTTTCGTGGAGAAAATGTCGATCTTTCTTCAATGACATTGAGCGTAAAACCAAACCAAACTAAACCATTTTTTTTCTAAAAAAAAAAAAAAAAAGTTGGGAAGGAGACACTTTTTTAAACACCTTTAACCCTCATGGGAGCCAAATCATTCATGTTGCACGTTGTCAAAGTGATTAAATAAACAGTAAAGGGTACTATGTCACAAGTGATTAAACGGATAGCGATGGACACTTTATCACTTTCCCTTGGAACAGCAAACTGCATCAGCGTTGCCTTGTGACCAAATTACACTGAATGCTGGGGTGTATGATTACCCTGAGTGTGTGGGGTGTGTATGATTACCTGAGTGTTGGAGTGTATGATTACCCCGAGTGTTGGGGTGTATGATTACCCTGAGTGTTGGAGTGTATGATTACACTGAATGTTAGTATGATAACCCTGAGTGTTGGGGTGTATGATTACCCTGAGTGTTGGGGTGTATATAATACCCTGAGTGTTGGGGTGTATGATTACACTGAGTGTTGGGGTGTATGATTACACTGAGTGTTGGGGTGTATGATTACACTGAGTGTTGGAGTGTATGATTACACCG
>JADBJO010005748.1:55000-77500 GCA_016801955.1 Conus betulinus | reverse complement strand
ACCTCTGACCTGCCGTGTCAGCTGACAGCTCCCTCCCCCGTGTCCTTGACATTCCCACTGTCTTATCACACTTGTCACCGCTGACCTCTGACCTGCCCTGTCAGCTGACAGCTAGCTCCCCCGTGTCCTTGACATTCCCACTGTCTGATCACACTTGTCACCGCTGACCTCTGACCTGCCGTGTCAGCTGACAGCTCCCTCCCCCGTGTCCTGGACATTCCCGGCGTCTGATCACACTTGTCAGCCCTGACCTCTGAAGGTCTGACCTGCCGACATCCTCTGCCTCTGTGGACCCGCTGAATGACGAGCGTCAGAGGTCATGACGTTATCCAGTCTGTTCACAAGGAACGGCACCCAGCCTGTGCCTACAGACCAGGCCAGCTGACACTGGGAGGTGGCGTGGGGAAAGAAGCTGAACTCTCCTGCCAGATGCACAGCAGGGGGAGACAACAATCCAGCCTTGCCTGAACTAGAAGAAACAGCGTTCTTCCTTCACCTTCATCCGTCTCTTCACCCTGCGCACGACACATATCCCTCCCCCCCTCACACACCCCCTCTTCCCCACTCCCACCCACCAACGCCGGCCTCTGATGCAGAGCTGTCTGAGTCCCGGCTTCCAGACCTATCAGGTGCCTTGATCACCGTCCTCTGCCTCGTCTCTGTCAGAGCCTGCCGTCCATAAGAAGTCTTCCACCACTTCAGCAATGATAAATGTCTCCGTCAAGGTAAGGTAAGGTAATGTTGTTTATAGCCCAGCCAACTGCAAAGGGCCATATCAGGGCTGGCACCATGATAAAATGAACACAAACCATCAACAACAACAACAACAACAACAAAACGAAAAAAAAAAAAAAAAAACCCTTCCACACATCTCTTCAAAATACATCTTCTTAAAACGTATCAAAAGCTTCGTTAAAAATCCTTCTTCCGTAAAATCTTAGATCAGATGAAAAATGTTGACCTCTGTCAGAAATTCAAAGATCACGTCAGGTGTCCCACCTTTACCCCATCTCTGAACAGGTTTTTGATGGAGTCTGCTGTAAAGTGTTTATGTCTCACACCGTGTGAGTCCCAATAATCTAAAAGAATATGCTTCACGGTCAGTGGAACATGACATGGAATGCACCATGGAGCTTCTTCACCTTTTAAAAGATAAGAATGGGTCTAAAACGAGTGGCCTGTGTGCAAGCGGCACAAGACTGTTTCGTCTTTACGGCCGCCTTGGGAATGTGGTAAAAACTCTTTTTCGGTTTGGACGGATTTTAAATAGTTTGTTATCCATCTGCAGGGTCCATTCCTCTTGCCAGAGGTCTTTGACATAATCATTAACAGAACCTGCTGTCCATAAGAAGTGTTCCACCAGTACAGCAATGATAAATGTCTCTGTCAGTCCGTTAAAAGTCTTCTACTATTTTAGCAATGATAAATGTCTCTGTCTCTGTCCCGTTAAGTCTTATACCACTTCAGCAATGATAAACGTCTCTGTCAGTCCGTTTAAGTCTTCCACTACTTCAGCAATGATAAACGTCTCTGTCAGTCCGTTAAAAGTCTTCCACTACTTCAGCAATGATAAACGTCTCTGTCAGTCCGTTAAAAGTCTTCCACTATTTCAGCAATGACAAACGTCTCTGTCAGAAGTGCTGTCCGTTTAGTCTTCCACTACTTCAGCAATGATAAACGTCTCTGTCAGTCCATCCGTTAAAAGTCTTCTACCACTTCAGCAATGATCAATGTCATCAGTCATTAAAGTGTCATGACTTCAGGCTGGGATAAAGGGGGGGGGGGGGGGAGAAGAAGAAGGGTTAGGGGAGAGGGGGACTGGGTGCAGGGATGAGAGGGGTCTCTTGGGCTGAGAGTGTGGGAGGGGTGTCCTATTTCACTCCACTGTTTTGTCCTCTGTAGTGTAAACAGTGTTTTCTGGCTGTCAATGTTGCTCCGGCAGGGGGTAAAATGGCAGTCTCTCCAATGTTGCTACTTCAGCAATGAGGGGTGCTCTCTAATGTTGCTCTGTCCCTCTCTGAAACGGCAGGTTCTCTAGTGTTCGATAGCAGGTGCTTCTGAGAGTCCGTCGTTCCTCTTACAGGCAGCCAGTCACAGTGGATAGCAGGTGCCCTGAGAGTCCGTCGTTTCTCTTCCAGACAACGATTCACTGTAAATACCTTGTGCCCTTCAGAGTCCGAGTTCTAGCCTCGGACAACTGGATTCCGTGTTCAGAAGAAGGGTTAGGGGAGAGGGGGGGACTGGGTGCAGGGAGGAGAGGGGATGGGTTGGGCTGAGAGTGTGGGAGGGGTGTCCTATTTCACTCCACTGTTTTGTCCTCTGTAGTGTCTGAACAGTGTTTCTGAAATGGCAGGGCTGCTCTGTAATGTTGCTGAAATGGCAGGGGGTGCTCTCTAATGTTGCTGAAATGGCAGGGGGTGCTCTCTAATGTTGCTGAAATGGCAGGGGTGCTCTCTAAATGTTGCTGAAATGGCAGGGATGCTCTCTAATGTTGCTGAAATGGCAGGGGTGCTCAAATGGCAGGGGTGCTCTCTAATGTCTGAACACTGTTGCTGAAATGGCAAGGGTCCTCTCTAATGTTGCTGAGGGTGCTCTCTGATGTTGCTGAAATGGCAGGGGTGCTCTGTAATGTAGCTCAAATGCTCTTCAGCAATGATAATGTAGCTCAAATGCAAGGGGTGCTCTCTAATGTCTGAACACGGTTGCTGAAATGGCAAGGGTCCTTTCTGTTGTTGCTGAAATGGCAGGGGCCCTTTCTGTGTGTTGCTGAAATGGCAGGGGTGTTCTCTAATGTTGCTGAAATGGCAGGGGTGCTCTCCAATGTTGCTGAAATGGTGGGGGTCCTCTCTAATGTCGAACACTGTTGCTGAAATGGCAGGGGTCTAATGGCAAGCCAGCCCCCGGCAGGGTATAAGGACAGTGCCCCTATAATAGGACTGCGGTAAGTTAAGCTGTTCTATTGCACACTTCCTAACCTTCATGATGGTCATGTTTATGTGGGGGGTAGCTGGTGTGCTCAGTCTCTCTGTCACTGTCTGTCATCTGTATGTGGGGGGTATCTGGTGTGCTCAGTCTCTCTGTCATCTGTATGTGGGGGTAGCTGGTGTGCTCAGTCTCTCTGTCATCTGTATGTCAGCAATGATTAAATGTCTCTGTCAGTCTGTTAAAAGTCTTCTACTATTTCAGCAATCAGTCTCTCTGTCATCTGTTAAAAGTCTTCCACTACTTCAGCAATGATAAACGTCTCTGTCAGAATCTGCTGTCCGTTTAGTCTTTCACCACTTCAGCAATGCATAATACGTCTCTGTCAGATCTGTATAGACATCCGTTAAAAGCCTTCTACCACTTCATCAATGATAAAGCGTCACCATTAAACCACCATACATGAGCGGGGCTGGGGAGGGAGGGGGGAGAGGGGGGGGAAGAAGGGGTTAGGGGAGAGGGGGACTGGGTGCAGGGAGGAGGGGGGTGGGTTTTTATGAGAGTGTGGAGGGGTGCGTTCGCATTTCACTCCATTGTTTTGTCCTCTGTAATGTCGGAACTATGTTGCTGAAATGGCAGGGCTGAACTAATGTTGCTGAAATGGCAGGGCTGCTCTCTAATGTTGCTGAAATGGCAGGGCTGCTCTCTAATGTTGCTGAAATCCAGGCCCCCTCTAATGTGCTGAAATGGCAGGCTGCTCTCTAATGTTGCTGAAATGGCAAGGGTACCACTCTCTAATGTTGCTGAAATGGCAGGGCTGCTCTCTAATGTTGCTGAAATGGCAAGGGTACACTCTCTAATGTTGCTGAAATGGCAGGGGTGCTCTGTAATGTTGCTGAAATGGCAGGGGTGCTCTCTAATGTTGCTGAAATGGCAGGGGTGCTCTCTAATATTGCTGAAACACCGCAGCGGCAGGGGTGCTCTCTAGTGTTGGATAGCAGGTGCTTCTGAGAGTCCGTCGTTCCTCTTTACAGGCAGCCAGTCACAGTGGATAGCAGGTGCCCCTGAGAGTCCGTCGTTTCTCTTCCAGACAGCGAGTCACTGTAAATACCTGGTGCCCTTCAGAGTCCGTCATTCCTCTTCCAGGCGGGACATGAAACGAGAATTTCACCGAAGGGGGTCTCCTTGCCAAACGAGTGCTTCCAGTTCCAGCCTCGGACAACTGGATTCCGTGTGTCAAGCAAAGATATGACGCATGGCCTGACGCTTTTCATTTTTTCTTTCTTTAAAAGAAAATCTTGAAAACAGATTCCCTCTGTGTCAGTTGTACGAACAACTGATTTCCATATATACATAGACAAAATAGTTTACGCCATGCATACACGCACACGCACACAGACACACACACTCACTCACACACACACACACAAACACACACACACACACACACACCACTGCAGACCCTGAGCTGGGCAGCCTGGTGGCTGTGTCGGTCACTGACCTTGTTGAGGGAGCTGGGTAACTGCTCATCATAGTAATTTCCCGTCATCACCGTCACCGACACGTTTGACGGAAACGACCTCAGCATGCGAAGCGTTCTATAAAAAAAAAGAATACGGTGTAAAAAAGCAGGCAACACATCAGTTCAAAACTTCAGAATACAAATCTTGACTAAATGTCAGCGAACCGCCCAGAGAAACGTGGACAAACGAGTCACAAGACAAAACACAACGCGTTTCGACCTCTTAGGTCTTCTACAGGCGAGACACAAACGAATTAAGTGAATTTTCGTTATTTTATTCGTTTGTGTCTCACCTAAGAAGACCTATGAGGTCGAAACGCGTTGCGTTTTGTCTTGTGACTCGTTTGTCCACGTTTCTCTGGGCGGTTCACTAACATTTATTTCAGAATTGTTTAGATTTCTGACTGCAGCAGTCGTCTCACTTTGCAACTAGTTCTATTCAGAATACAGTCCATACTGTGTAAAAAGACAGGCAACTCTGTCAGTTCAAAACTCAGAATACAGTCATACTGTAAGTCACAGTTACCAACACACAGGCAATCACTCACAAACAGGAAAACACAGCCAGAATTGTTGCTAAAAAATTTCACAACATAGGAGGCACCATACCGGAAATATGGTCAGTCAACAGCATCAAAATGTGGTCAGAAATAGCACAACATAGGAGGCACTATACCGGAAATATGGTCAGTCAACAGCGTCAAAATGTAGTCAGAAATAGCACAAACATAGGAGGCACTATACAGGAAATATGGTCAAGTCAACAGCATCAAAATGTAGTCAGAAATATCACAACATAAGAGGCACTATACATGAATATGGTCAGTCAACAATGTCAAAATGTAGTAAAAAAAAAAATCACAACATAAGAGGCACTGTACAGGAAATACAGTCAGTCAACAGCATCAAAATGTAGTAAAAAAAAAAATTGTCAGATAAAAATACAGGCAAAAGATCTGTTACAAACATAGAACTAGAAGTATAGGCAAAAATATCAGCTCTAACACCACCCCCCCCCCCCCCCCCCCCCAAAAAAAAAAAAAAAAAAAAAATAAAATAAAATATGAAAAATGCAGGCAAAAATATACATCAAAACCATAAAAATGTACCCCAAAATATCAGTAAAAGCATGACATTCAGGCAATACTTTCACAAACATAAAACTTTCAGCAGTACTATCAGTACAAGAGATAAAAATACAGGCAACATTGTCTTAAAAACATCAGGCAGTACTTTCACAAACATAAAATTTTCAGCAGTACTCTCAGAACAAAAGATGAAAATACAGGCAACATTTTCTTAAAAAAACATCAGGCAGTCCTGCAAGTGAAAAACATAAAGGTATGGGAAGTGTCATCACTCAAAAACAGGAAAATGCAGGTGAAAAAAACACAAAGGTATGGGAAGTGTCATCACTCAAAAACAGGAAAATGCAGGTAGCATGACACTGGCAATGTAATGAGCCAAAACTCGAACAAACGAACGAAATAAGACATAAACATATGGCAAAAATATCCATCAAATACACAAAAATGCAGGCATATAATTCAACATCATAAACTTTCTGATAATATTAATAGTTAAAATTACCCAAAGCAGACCTTATCATCAGTCAAAAGCATCAAAAACTACTGTATTCTCCATCAAGAGCATCAAAAACTACTGTATTCTCCATCAAAAGCATGAACAACAAACTGGCAGTATAATCTGTCAAAACATCAAAAGCAGGAATTATAATCTGTCAAAACATCAAAAGCAGGTATTATAATTTGTCAAAAGCATCAAAAGCAGGCATTATAATCTGTCAAAAACATCAAAAGCAGGCATTATAATCTGTCAAAAGCATCAAAAGCAGAGATTATAATACATCAAAAACATCAAAAGCAGGCATTATATTCTGTCAAAAGCATCAAAAACAGGAATTATAATCCGTCAAAACATCAAAAGCAGGCATTATAATCTGTCAAAAGCATCAAAAGCAGGCATTATAATCTGTCAAAAGCATCAAAAGCAGGCTTTATACGCTGTCAAAACATCAAAAGCAGGCATTATAATCTGTCAAAAGCATCAAAAGCAGGCTTTATACTCTGTCAAAACATCAAAAGCAGGCATTATAATCTGTCAAAAGCATCAAAAGCAGGCTTTATACTCTGTCAAAACATCAAAAGCAGGCATTATAATCTGTTAAAACATCAAAAGCAGGCATGATGATCAGTCAAAAACATCAAAAAAACAAACAGCATCATCAGTCAAAAATGTGACAGTTTGAGTGAGGAGCGAGTTACCTCATCCAGGGGCAAAACAAATGTGACAGTTTGAGTGAGGAGTGAGTTACCTCATCCAGCGGCAAAACAAATGTGACAGTTTGAGTGAGGAGCGAGTTACCTCATCCAGCGGCAAGAGAAAGGTGACAGCTTGAGTTGAATGAGGGGTGACTTGCCTCATTTGGGAGAAGGTGTCGTTGATAAAGTGGTGTTCATCCACGATGGAGCTCAGGTGACGCGGATGACACATCAGGTGGTTCTGCAACAACAACAACATCAGCAACAACCAGTGAGACAGCATCCATCCCACAGGTGAAAATCTCTCTCACAGGGATGACACAGCAGATAGTTTTGTAAAACAAACAAACAAACAAAAGCATACAAACAAACAAACAGACCCATCCATGTCATCTACCTGTCTGTTAACGATGAGAGCGTCCAGCAGCGTGGCAGGCAAGGGCTGCTTCAGAACGCAAGCAGCAGCCCCATTCGCGTCACTCCCAGGGCAGCGGCCAGCTGCAGAGACTGGTAGGTGGGCACCAGCTGACCGAACCTGCACACAGCCGCCGTGTGCAAAACAGGTCACTGTGGGTCGCACCGACTGGCAGAGCCTTGCTACCTGCTCCCACCTGCAGGCGCCAGCCGTGTGCCAAGAGTTCATTCTCTGCTGCCTGCCTGCCACCTTCCCTCCTCCCCCCCCCCCCCATCACTCCCACCCACCCCCACCTGACACCCCCCTATGCCACACACACACACACCATCCACCCCCCATGCCCAACCCAATCTTGGCATTTTATTTCTTTCAAGGATATCCTGCTTTTTTTCTTTATATTTTTAATCTCCTACCAGGTCAACTGCACCATACTAGTTTTTTTTTTTCTCCTGTTTTTTTTTTTAAATTTTTCCTCTGTGTGGTATGGCTTTGCTTGTCTGTAGCGGTTCTTCTCTGTGTGGCATAGCTTTGCTTGTCCGTAGGGGTCCTCCCCCACCTAGCTTTCTACCACCTCTCCACTTTTCCACCTGACCTCTCTCTCCCCTGATCCCTCTCCTCAATCCCCACTTCCCCTTCCCCTCCCTCCACCCCATCCCTTCTTTCTCCTCCTTGTGGTTGACCAGATCCAGCTGTCTCCTTACCCACCCCCCTTCCCCCTCTCCTGCTCTCCCTCTCAGCACTGGATGACGAGTGAACAGAACAGGAAGTGCGCCAGGCTGTCAGAGAAGATGGGGGACCCGGGAAAGCAGCTGTGGATGACATCTGGACAGAGTTCCTACAAACAGCTGGTGTGGATGACATCTGGAGAGAGTTCCTACAAAGAGCTGGCCTGGATGACATCTGGAGAGAGTTCCTACAAAGAGCTGGTGTGGATGACATCTGGAGAGAGTTCCTACAAAGAGCTGGTGGGATGACATCTGGAGAGAGTTCCTACAAAGAGCTGGCCTGGATGACATCTGGAGAGAGTTTCTACAAAGAGCTGGCCTGGATGACATCTGGAGAGAGTTCCTACAAAGAGCTGGCCTGGATGACATCTGGAGAGAGTTCCTACAAAGAGCTGGCCTGGATGGAATCTGGAGAGAGTTCCTACAAAGAGCTGGCCTGGATGACAACTGGGAGAGAGTTCCTACAAAGTGCTGGCCTGGATGAAATCTGGAGAGAGTTCCTACAAACAGCTGACCTGGATGACATCTGGAGAGAGTTCCTAAAAACAGCTGACCTGGATGGAATCTGGAGAGAGTTCCTACAAAAAGTGGCCTGGATGACATCTGGAGAGAGTTCCTACAAAGAGCTGACCTGGATGAAATCTGGAGAGAGTTCCTAAAAACAGCTGACCTGGATGAAATCTGGAGAGAGTTCCTAAAAACAGCTGACCTGGATGGAATCTGGAGAGAGTCCCTACAAACAGCTGACCTGGATGACATCTGGAGAGAGTTCCTACAAAGAACTGACCTGGATGCAATCTGGAGAGAGTTCCTTAAAACAGCTGAACCTCTAGTTGTTTCTTCCTCACAAAACTGTTCAACTGTACATATGCTCGTGGCCAGTGTCCAACCGTACATATGATCGTGGCCAGTATCCAGAAGTTCAACCGTACACATGATCATGGCCAGTGTCCAACTGTACATATGATCGTGTCAAGTATCCAGAAGTTCAACTGTACATATGATCGTGGCCAGCATCCAGAGGCAAGGACTAGATCAGCTGCTGATCCAGCACCTAAGAAAGGTGATGTCTCAAACCCACGAAACTACAGTGGGGCGTGGCTGTTAAGCGTAGTCATCAAGGTTACTGACTTCCATTCCTAATCAGCGTTTCTATCAATGGGATGAGGATGAAGAGAAAATTAGTGCAGAACATGTAGGATTTGGGAAAAAAAAAAAAAAAAAAAAAATACTCCACCACTGACCACATTTTTATGCTCATGTCGGTGATAAAGAAACGTTTGTTTGGGCATAACAGGAACAAATTTCATGTTGCTTTTACAGACTGCCAGGACGCTGTTGATACGGTTGATAAGAGGTAAGCTTTGGTACATTCTGCTGGGACTACACACATCATCACTAATGATCCAAATGCTCAAGGATGTGCACAGCTCAGTAAACTGCTATGTCCTCTGGGGGTGCCCAACTCTCACATTTCTTTGTCTGCCCATCTGGTGTGAAACAAGGCTGCTTGCTCACCTCTGACCCTTCCTGACTGATGACCAAGGTCGCCGATGCTGTCAACAGTGGGGGAAACATGGGTCCCGGTTTCTCCCCGGTCCCCAGGAAATCTTCCTCTTCCTTTTCGCAGATGGCATTGTTTTCCTGTCTCTAAGTCCTACTGGACTATGGAACCAGTTAGACAACTTAAACGGGTTTCAGAATAGACTAGGTCTCACATAATACATTTGCAAACAAAAAATGAAAATGATGGCATTTCGAAAGGGCGACTATCTATCGAGAAATGAGAAAGTAGAATTTTAAATGCTCCAAAACTTCTATTGTCAAAAACTATAAATACCTTGGGTTCAATTTTACAACTAAAGGGTCCTTTGACACTGCTGTAGAAGAATGTTGCCAACATGATAAAGGAAAAATTGCAGAGATTAAGAAGACTGTGTGGGCCTGGGCAATATGGACACGCCTATATTTTTCAAATGATTTGATGTTCAAATGAAACCCCTGCTGTTGCATGCAACAGAACTGTGGGGTTTGCATGGGGCTGAACTAGAAGAATCCATACATTCGCCTGTAAACAACTGTTAAATGTTACTCCGAGGACTCCCAATGCTGGGATCAATGGGCAAGCGGGCAGGTACCTTCTGACTAGACAGCACTACCACTTCCTACACAGGTCTCTGGCCTGTAGAGCGTGACGATTCCAAGACTTCCTGAACAAGCCTGTGCAGTGGTCCTAAGCAAAAGGCCTTCTGGTGACAGCGAGCACAATGACTGGCACAGCTGGGCCTCACCCCATGAAATGCTGCCTGGGTTTACTGGGGTACTCCTGGGTGTGAGAGATTGGTGGGATGGGAAACGAAAAAAGACATTTCTGAAAATCTTCAAGCAACGGGTGACTGACTGCTTCTGCTAAGACTGGAGTGCCAGACTACATTTCAGTGATCATTTTGTGACGTACCGTACATACACGCCACTTCTGGAACCACAGAACTACATTCCAGTGACCACAGAGTGACGTATCGTACATACACACCACTTCTGGAACCACAGAACTACATTCCAGTGACCACAGAGTGACGTATCGTACATACACACCACTTCTGGACCAGAGAACTACATTCCAGTGACCACAGTGTGGCGTACTGTACATACAAACACTTCTGGAACCACAGAACTGCATCAGCCCTATCACTAGCACCAAATTCAGACAAACATTGACCAGAGTGAGACTCGGTTTGTGTGGGCTGAATGCAGACAACCAATCTTCACGGAGACCAACAGACTGTCCATTCTGCAACCATCTTGAGCCTGAGCATCGCTTTTTGCCTGTCTGCCCATGTGGCCACTCCTCACAGAAGAAACCTGTCCTGAAATCTCGCGGACACCCAGAGTCATATCTGTTCCAGCGTACAGATGTTGAATGCTTAAGAGACCTTGCAATGTCAAGCTTTCAGGCTTGAAGACTATGCAAAAAAAAAGGCTTTTTCAGTAACCTTTCGTGGGAACTGGAGTTTTGCCAGGCAAATAAAGTTTGTGAGTTGCCCCTCCTGCTCTCTGTGCCCAGAGCTGGTGGAGAGACCACCTGGCCAAGGGCATCAAGGAGCCTGAGAAGCCAGCAAACAGCACGCCTGAAGCCAGTGTCGCACAGCTCAACTCGCTTGCAAATCCCTTTGCACTGGTTTTCAACATGTGGCTGCTATGTCTTCTTCCCAGCATGCATCTCTGAGAGAGAGAGAGAGAGGGAGGGAGAGAGAGAGAGAGAGAGAGTTAGAGACAGACAGACAGACAGACAGTGAGAGAGAATAAGAGAGAGAGGGACAGGAGGGGAGAGACTGAGACAAACAGATGGACAGACAGAGAGAGACAAACAGAGTGACAGACAAAGACAGAGGGAGAGGGAGAGGGAGGGGGGGGGGGGAGAGAGAGAGAGAGAGAGCGAAAAAAAACAAAAGAATTCACCAGTATTGTGACCATGTATACATGTCGTTGTCAAACAGCGTCTCAGGCAATGGGTTAAGTAACACCACACCTAGTACATCCCTGTAACATACAGTAACACATCCTGTACATCCCTGTAACACCCAGTAACACAACATCCTCTATATCCTTGTAACATCCAGTAACACTACATCCTCTACATCCATGTAACACCCAGTAACACAACATCCTCTACATCCCTGTAACACCCAGTAACACTACATCCAGTATATCCTTGTAACACACCAGGGAACACAACATCCTCTACATCCCTGTAACACTCAGTAACACAACATCCTCTACATCCTTGTAACACACAGTAACACAACATCCTCTTCATCCGTGTGTAACATTCAGTAACACAACATCCTCTACATCCTTGTAACACACAGTAACACAACATCCTCTACATCCCTGTAACACTAGTAACACACCATCATCTACATCCCTGTAACACCCAGTAACACTACATCCTCTACATCCCTGTAACACCCAGGAACCAGGAAACCGTCAGATGTCGTACTGCAAGACAGATACGCTCTAAGGAATCCCCTGAAACGGTCAGACGTCGTACTGCAAGACAGATATGCTCTAAGGAATCCCCTGAAACGGTCGCACGTTGTACTGCAAGACAGCTATGCTCTAACGAATCCCCTGAACGGTCAGACGTTGTACTGCAACACACAGGTCTGCTCATGTGACACGCACGGCTTGAAAATTACCTAACTTTGCACCTAAGTGTTAACGACACAATGGAAGGCCTTTAAGACCCAGGAGACTGTCATGTTTGATTCAAACTGCATTTTGTTGATTTGAAAAAAAAAACTATTGACAAAGCTCCGCCGAAAAAAACGTCGGCCAAACCAATCACAAGACAAAACATGACGCGTTTTGACCTCTTAAGTCTTCTTCATGTAAGAATCACAACACTCAGGGCAACAAAAATGAACAAGCAATCACTTATCTTCATCCAATTTGGCACAAGAAGGGCATTTTACATCACCTAAACCATGTTTACATCTACATCAGCTAACCACATCTACAAATCACATCTACATCACCTAAACCACATTTAACATCAGCTAAACTACATTTACATCAGCTAAACCCCATTTACATCCATCAACTAAACCATATTTACATCTAGTAAAACCATATTTTACTTCAGCTAACCACATTTACATTAGCTAAACCACATACATCAACTTAACCACACACTTACAATTACCTAAACCACTTTCATTTTAGCTAAACCACATTTACAATGATTAAACCACATTTACATCAAACAAAACCATATTTATATCAGCTAAAACCACATTCACTCCAGCTAAATCACCACCTTTACATCAATTAAACCACATTCACATCAGCTAAACCACCTTTACATCAGCTAAACCACATTCACATCAGCTAAACCACATTCACATCAGCTAAACCACATTCACATCAGCTAAACACATTCAAAACAGGTAACCACATTCACATCTGCTAAACCACATTCACATCACCTAAACACACACTTACTTCAACTAAACCACATTTACGTCAGCTAAACCAACTTTACATCAGCTAAACCGCTTTTACCTCAGCTAAACAACCTTCCTATCAGCTAAACCACATTCACATCAACTAAACCACATATCACATCAGCTAAACAGTTTTACTTTTCACACGATTAAACCTATGGTTACCACTACATAAGAGTTACAACTATTATATTTACTAGCAGTGTTAATGTTATCATTATCATGCACTGGAATATTCCTTGCATTCCACCCTTCCATATTTCAGCCTCCAATATCATCACTACCATTATCTCATGCAGCTTATAATCGTGATCATTATCATAACTATCAATGTTCTTATTCCGTTGCATCTTTCCCATAATCTGTATCTCTTTCTTCTCTCCCATTCTGTTCTTCCTGTCCTCTTCCTGTCCTCATCATCAGCATTATTATTATCATCACTATTATCATCATCATCATCACACACGACGCCTGTCACAATCACTACAATCATTCCCACCAATACACAGTCTCACCTGTCAATCACTACAGTCTCACCTGTCAATCACTACAGTCTCACCTGTCAATCACTACAGTCATTCCCACCCTACAGTCTCACCTGTCAATCACTACAGTCTCACCTGTCAATCACTACAGTCTCACCTGTCAATCACTACAATCATTCCCACCCTACAGTCTCACCTGTCAATCACTACAGTCTCACCTGTCAATCACTACAATCATTCCCACCCTACAGTCTCACCTGTCACTAACAGTACAGTGTCACACTGTCACCTGTCAACCACTACAGTCTCACCTGTCAAACCTACACAGTCATTCCAATCCCTACAGTCTCACCTGTCAAACCCTACAGTCCACCTGCCTGCTACACACCCAATACTACAGTCATTCGGTCTCACCTGTCAAACCCTACAGTCTCACCTGTCAAACACCCTACAATCCTGTACAGTCTCACCTGTCAAACTGAGCCACCAGTCACCGCAATGTGTCAAACTGTTCAGTCTCCTCCACAAAAATTAACGGCCCTGGCTGTTGGCTGGAGGTCAGCAAGCGATGAAGGTCATCTGCCATGCTGAACACAACAACAGGAAAAAAACATGATGAATGACAACAAGGATAAGGTCAACAACACGATAACAGGAACATGATGAATGATGAATGACAAACATGATAAACATGATGAATGGATAAACATGATGAATGACATGGGATAAATGATGAATGACAACAGGGATAAACATGATGAATGACAACAAGATAAACATGATGAATGACAACAGGGATAAACATGATCAATGACAACAGGGATAAACATGATGAATGACAAAAGGGATAAACATGATGAATGGATAAACATGATGAATGACAACAGGGATAAACATGATCAATGACAACAGGGATAGACATGATGAATGACAACAGGGATAAACATGATGAATGACAACAGGGATAAACATGATGAATGACAACAAGGATAACATGATGAATGACAACAGGGATAAAACATGATGAATGGATAAACATGATGAATGACAACAGGGATAAACATGATGAATGGATAAACATGATGAATGACAACAGGGATAAACATGATGAATGACAACAAGGATAACATGATGAATGACAACAAGGATAACATGACGAATGACAACAGGGATAAACATGATGAATGGATAAACATGATGAATGACAACAGGGATAAACATGATGAATGGATAAACATGATGAATGACAACAAGGATAACATGATGAATGACAACAGGGATAAACATGATGAATGATAACAAGGATAACATGATGAATGACAACAGGGATAAACATGATGAATGACAACAAGGATAACATGATGAATGACAACAGGGATAAACATGATGAATGGATAAACATGATGAATGACAACAGGGATAAACATGATGAATGACAACAGGGATAAACATGATCAATGACAACAGGGATAAGCATGATCAATGACAACAGGGATAGATATGATGAATGACAACAGGGATAAACATGATGAATGACAACAAGGATAACATGATGAATGACAACAGGGATAAACATGATGAATGACAACAGGGATAGACATGATCAATGACAACAGGGATAAACATGATGAATAGATAAACATGATGAATGACAACAGGGATAAACATGATGAATGACAACAGAGATAAACATGATCAATGACAACAGGGATAAACATGATCAATGACAACAGGATAGACATGATGATGAATGACAACAGGGATAGACATGATGAATGACAACAGGATAAACATGATGAATGACAACAAGGATAACATGATGAATGACAACAGGGATAAACATGATGAATGGATAAACATGATGAATGACAACAGGGATAAACATGATGAATGGATAAACATGATGAATGAAAACAAGGATAACATGATGAATGACAACAGGGATAAACATGATGAATGACAACAGGGATAACATGATGAATGACAACAGGGATAAACATGATGAGTGACAACAGGGATAAACATGATGAATGACAACAGGGATAAACATGATGAATGACAACAGGGATAAACATGATCAATGACAACAGGGATAAACATGATGAATGGATAAACATGATGAATGACAACAGGGATAAACATGATCAATGACAACAGGGATAAACATGATGAATGACAACAAGGATAGCATGATGAATGACAACAGGGATAGATTAAACAAATGACAACAGGGATAACATGACACCGAACAACAGGGGTTAACATTTATAATGAATCTCGACATATCATAAACACGACAACTAACAACAGGGATTTACATTTATAATGAATCTCAACAGCTGATAAACCTGACAAAAGATAAAAAGGAAAAACACAACAAACGACAACAGAGATAGGCATAATAAATAATAGTGAAAAAAACACCACCAAAAACATCAAATGTCAACAGGGATGATATGATATTAACAACTACAGAGAGAAACACAGACAAAAACATCAACAGAGGGTAGGCACGACACATCAAACCAGAGGGGTAAACACGATAAATGATAATATGGATAAACATGAGCGCTGGCAACAGAAATAAACACAACAACGACAACCAGCAAAAACCACAACAAATGAGAACAGAAATAAATTTGGCAAGTAAGAACAGACATAAACATAAATGATAAAGAGGGCCACTGGATAAACACAAGCCACAACAGAAATACATCCCAACACAGGAGTAACGACAAAGATTAAAAAAAAAAAAAACATATAAAAAAACAAAAAAAAACAACAAACAAAAACAATAACAAAAAACAAAAGCAGGGGAATGATAATCTATTATATAAAGCTGAGTTTGTCTGTCTGTCTGTTCGCTTATACACGCCCACAGTTTTAGGCCGATCGCCACCAAATTTCGTATCAAGTATCCTTGCTGTCCTACAAACAGCAATGTCGGGTCAGCGATCATGTGATGCATTGTGTCGTGACGCCATCTGCATCCACAGATGTAAACTGGACATCGGAACACTAGATGACAGACAAACTCACCGGGGAGAGACAGGGTCGAAGCGCGTAAATGCTAGTGAACATTTAAACGCAACTGAAAAATGACAACAAAGCAGTAAAAATGCTGACGTGAAAATGGCAATTACAAGCTGAAAACATTTGGGAACAAGAAGACAAAACACCCAATTAATGATAACTATCTACAACAGAAGATGTTGACAACTACAACTGAAAAATGGAAATGAAAACAAGATGATGACAACTACAACTGAAAAATGGAAATGAAAACAAGATGCAAAGCATGCAAAGGTTCTCCCAGTTCAGATTTATCGCAAGATCATCCATTATAAATCGGCCAGGTGCTTTCTGAGATATTCCATAAAGAAGGAAACCCATTTTGGGCCATTACAGCCTTTACTAATAGCTATTCTGGCAAAATAAAACATCATCGGACAGACACACAGACAGACAGAGAGACAGCATTTCTTCATCCCATTGTAAAGTACTTCCTGTTTCTATAAGAACTGGGAGTACAAAAATTGTACTGGTGAAAAACTAACAACAACAACAACAAACAACAAGAACAAGAAGAAGAACAAGAACAACAATAAGGACAACAACAAGAACGAAAACAATGAGAAGGACAACATGAAGGACAACAGAGAAAAGGACAAGAGAAGGACAACATGAAGGACAACAGAGAAAAGGACAGTCACTAACCAGAAAACAAATGAAAAAGTAAAATGACAACAGTGAAAAAGGCAATAAACGAAAACTTTAAATGAAAACTCTGAAAAAACAAAAAAACATAACAGTGAAAGTGGCAGCTGTGAAAACCTGAATCTATTATGATAGCTGTGAAAACCTGAATTTATTATGATAGCTGTGAAAACCTGAATCTATTATGATAGCTGTGAAAACCTGAATCTATTATGATAGCTGTGAAAACCTGAATTATTATGATAGCTGTCAAAACCTGAATTTATTATGGCAGCTGTGAAAACAAGAAGAAGAAGAAAAAGCTGAAAAGGACAACTGTCAAAAGCAGAAAATGACAAATCAGAGTCATAGGGGAATAAAAAAAAAAAAAAAGAAGAAGTAGAAAGAAATGACAAGAGTGAGAGACTGAGAGTGACAAATTACAACAGCAAATATGTCAACAACAACATCACAAAACAATGAAAATGCTCACACACACACACACACACACACACACACACACACACACACACATCCCCCACATGCACCCCCCTCCCCCCCCCCCCCCCCCCCCAACCCACACACACACTCATTGAAAAGACACTGAAACTAACACCAATGAACAACGACAGCAACGACAGCACAACTCAAACTAAACCCACAACCAACGAGGTGACAACGGTGACGACCGAACCCACGAATGACACAGAACTATCCCTGGAACAGGCAGCGGCAGAAACGACACCAACCATGGAATCGGTAAAATGACACAGAACTATCCCTGGAACAGTCAGCGGTAGAAACGACACCAACCACGGAATCGGTAAAAATGACACTGCACATCAAACTGAACAGGACAACAGGGGAAAACAACAGTGAACGTCTTAAAACAGCCAAGCGCAACTGACAACAGCAAACACAGGGAAAAATGAAGGGCAGGGACAGCGCTGACCTCTCTGCAGTGAAAGGTTGCCCCTGAGCATGCTGGGTAACGGGAGCAGTGGCATCAACGGTGACATTGTCCACAGGTCGCTCGCTGAAGCCTAGTCCGGCTCGGTCGTAGATACACACCTGAAAAATCACACCAACACTAGCGTCCGCATCGGTCATAGATACACACTTGAAAAATCACACCAACACTAGCGCCCGCATCGGTCATAGATACACACCTGAAAAATCACACCGATACTAGCGTCCGGCTCGGTCGTAGATACACACCTGAAAAAATGACATTGGCACTAGCACCCGGCTCAGTCATAGATACACACCTGAAAAATCACACTGACGCCAGCATCCAGCTCTCTGCCTTACTTTCAGAACACAGAATGCAACCACAACAACAACAACAATCACACCAGCCGCTGTGGCGAAGTGGTTAGCGTCGCGGACTCCCCGGCTGGCAGGTCCTGGGTTCGAATCCCATCAGAGTCATGTGGGTTTTTCTGCCCCGACCGGCTCCTACCCAGAGTTGAGTTTGCTACGGACTCAGATGGGAAGACTGGGACCACACAGTCGAGTTTCATCCACTTAATGGATGCGTTTCTGAGAGTGTTGCTCAAATTTCCTGACCAACACTGCGGGTGCCTGTATCTCTCGGGCCTGGTTGACGCTGGGATATATTATGATAGGAAGCGTAGAGTACAGCCCTGTCATGTAGTCTCAGACCGAAATGGAAATCCATAACATCATCTTGATCATCGTCATTCTCATCGATCAGCATTAAAAAAAAAAAAAAAAAAAAAAACAACAACAATCACACCAACAAAACATAACCAACCGCATCACGTACTTGCCTTCCAAACACAGAACATAAAAATGACAACAACAACAACAACAGCAACAGCAGCAGCAACAACAGATAAACAATTCCATGATGTACTTGCCTTCCAAAGAGGGAACATGACAACAACAACAACAACAACATAAACAACTGCATGATGTAATTATCTAAATTATGTTTCTTGCTCTTCTTTGAATACTCAGCAGATACTCAGTGTACTGTAAAATAATCCACCTATTCACATACATACATATGCGTGCACACACACACACACACACACACACACACACACACACACACACACACACACACATACATGCGTGCGCACACACACACACACAAACACACACACACATACAAGCGCGCGCACGCACGCATGCACACACACACACACACACACACACACACACACACACACACACACAGTCATAAACACAATGACAGACACCTTCTTCTTTTGTGTACGCATACGCAGGCTGATACTCCTGCGGACACTCCCTATATGGACAGACCAGTATTAATCCCACCCCCATTCTCTGTCTCCTCACACCTTACACACAGGGCGATACACCCACCCAGTAAGCCAATTCCCATCCCCCCCATTCTCTGTCACCTCACATCTTACACACACAGCGATAAACCCACCCAGTAAGCCAATTCCCACCCCCAATTCTCTCTCTCCTCACACCTTACACACACGGCGATACACCCACCCAGTAAGCCAATTCCCACCCCCCCATTCTCTGTCACATCTTATACACACGGCAATACACCCACCTAGACTAAGCCAATTCCCACCCCCCATTTCTCTCTCTCTCTCTCTCTTTCTCTCTCTCACACACACACACACACACACACACACAAACACACAGAGGGGCGCACGCATGCATGCAGTCTCAGTCACACGCTGTGCACACGCACACGTCCCTCTCTTTGTGCCTACAAACCCATCCCTCTCTTTGTGCCTACAAACATCCCTCTCTTTGTGCCTACAAACATCCCTCTCTTTGTGCCTACAAACATCCCTCTCTTTGTGCCTACAACCACATCCCTCTCTCTGTATATACAAACCCATCCTCTCTCTGTATATACAAAGCCATCCCTCTCTTTGTGCCTACAAACTCATCCCTCTCTTTGTGCCTACAAACATCCCTCTGTGCCTACAAACATCCCTCTCTTTGTGCCTACAAACATCCCTCTCTTTGTGCCTACAAACATCCCTCTCTTTGTGCCTACAAACCCATCCCTCTCTCTGTGCCTACAAACCCATCCCTCTCTTTGTGCCTACAAACATCCCTCTCTTTGTGCCTACAAACCCATCCCTCTCTTTGTGCCTACAAACCCATCCCTCTCTTTGAACCTACAACCACATCCCTCTCTCTGTACATACAAACCCATCCCTCTCTTTGTGCCTACAAACATCCCTCTCTCTGTACATACAAACCCATCCCTCTCTTTGTGCCTACAAACACATCCCTCTCTGTGTGCCTACAAACACATCCCGCTGTGCCTGCCCCTCCTCTGCCCCCCCCCCCCCCCCCATCCTCCCCTCCACCAAAGCTTCTCTCTCTGTGCCCAACAAACGTGTTCGCTCTATCTCCAAACACACTCTTTTCACTTACCTCCCCTTCCCATCAACGCCCCATGACCTGTCTTACCTCCCCTTCCCATCCAACGCCCCATGACCTGTCTTACCTCCCCTTCCCATCCAACGCCCCGTAACCTGTCTTACCTCCCCTTCCCATCCAACGCCCCATGACCTGTCTTACCTCCCCTTCCCATCCAACGCCCCATGACCTGTCTTACCCTCCCCTTCCCATCCAACGCCCCGTAACCTGTCTTACCTCCCCTTCCCATCCAACGCCCCATGACCTGTCTTACCTCCCCTTCCCATCCAACGCCCCATGACCTGTCTTACCTCCCCTTCCCATCCAACGCCCCGTAACCTGTCTTACCTCCCCTTCCCATCCAACGCCCCATGACCCGTCTTACCTCCCCTTCCCATCCAATGCCCCATGACCTGTCTTACCTCCCCTTCCCATCCAACGCCCCCATGACCTGTCTTAACTCCCCTTCCCATCCAACGCCCCATGACCCGTCTTAACTCCCCTTTCCACACTCACCCCTCTTCTCCATGAGAAAGCGAGAGACAGACAGACAGACAGACAGAGACACACAAAGAGAGAGGCAGACAGACACAGAGACAGACAGACAGATATACAGAGAGAGGGAGAGAGAGAGGGGGACAGAGAGACAGAGATAGACAGACAGACAGAGACAGACACAGAGACAGAGAGAGAGACAGAGAGGGAGAGAGAAAAAAAAAAAGAGCCAGAGAGAGACAGAGAGAGTGAGAGAGTGATGGAGAGACAGAGAGAGAGTCAGAGAGAGAGAGAGAGAGACTGAGACAGAGAGAGACTGAGACAAAGAGAGACTGAGACAGAGACAGACAGAGAGCCAGAGACAGGCAGGGAGACAGACAGACCGAAAGACAAAGACAGAAAGAGACAGAGACAGAGACAGAGAGAGAGAGAGACAGACGTAGACAGACAGAGACAGAGACAGGCAGACAGATAGACAGAGCAATGCATGGAACTGACCCGAGCATGTTTCTCCAGCCTTGGCCACACCAAGGACCAGACATCGGACGTAGCGCCGGTCGGAGCATCCAGAACAACTGACACAACACACCAGCACACTCCCTTCTGTCATGTCATCGCTGATTGCTGTTACTGACAACTGCTGTCATTAAAACCTTCTCCTCAACAATGACAGCGAACACAGAAACCTCCTCAACAATGACAGCGAACACAGAAATCACATGTGGCTGGATTTCCTTTAATAACATAAACCAGAATCACATCATGCTCTCTTGAATTAACAGCAAGCAAGCAAGGTTTGTTTCCTTTATTTTGATGAGGCCCAGGACATGGGAACACCATGGCAATACACGCTCTACAGAGTGCAACAAGGAGCCAGCAGATGTGGCGCAGTGGTACGCATCACCGACATCATCATAACCAGCCGCACCTAAAATGTCATCATAAACTCTCATTAAAATTTCATCTTAAAATTCAATTCCTTCCTCTCAGTTCTTTTCATGCTTTGTCATTTTTGCACACTCCCCCCCCCCCCCCCCCATTCCCTTTTTTTTTTTTTACCAACATGACTCTTTTGGATGAAGTGCCACATCATTAAGTTCTGTCCGCTTAACAAGTTTATAAAGATCATAGTGTAAATCAGCACATATTAACTCTACAATTTCACCTATATTATGTCGAGTAGCGTCATCAGCAAAAGTTCCCAGAAGCGGATGACACATGAACGGGGGAAGCATTAATGTCATCCGTAAATAACATGGATCCCATGACTGAACCCCAGGGGACACCAACTTTGAAACCTAATCTTGGAAAAACTATTTGCCTCTATCAGACAGGCAGATGAAAGAAGCTGTTAACAGGTTCGGGTGATAAACCATGCAGAATAAGTTTTCTTTGGGGACAATTGTGGTCAATCACATCAAAAGCATGGGCAAAAAAAAAAAAAAAATGCTCCTGTGAGATCATCATTGATGTTTGGACGCTATTGTTCCGAAGACTGGCAAGAGCTGTGTGTGAGGACTGGATTTTTTCTTCTTCTTCTTTTTTTTTCTTCCTGAATTCACTTT